>JARHVA010000800.1:2447500-2652500 GCA_037957365.1 Torreya grandis
TAAACACTTTACAAACACAATGATTTCCCTTAATCATTTGTCTAGTATATTATGAATATCAAACCTTTGGTCTACACTAAATCAAATACAATGACATTTTCAAATAATGTTATTGATATTTTTTGACATGAAGATAAACATATATTATAATAATAATCTTTTAATTATTATTACTGTAGACACTAAAAATCTACACATGATGATTCTGAATGTTGCAATTCCCTTGGATCACCTCAAGATACCCTTGGGCCCAACCTAGACATTCAACCCCAAACTAGACCTAATGCTAGTCAATTTGACCTACTAACTAAACCCACCTTTTAAACCCCTCTTTACCTTGACCCTTGATCATTGACTATCACCTTGATCATCCATGGTCAGGTTCCATCGTTTGAACCAACTTAACTAAACCTTCACTTCAACTTGATTTTTTATAATTAGCCCATCTAATTCATGTGGAATCCCATGCATGCATGAGTTATATTTATATATCAGGTTGGACCCCTTGTTAATGTCTTGTTGCACCTCTCCTTTTTTGCCTATAAGAAGAGAGGAGTAGGAGGTGAAAATGGATCCACACCTTCAAGAGCTTTTGCATCCAAAGTTTTCTTACAGGTCACTCCTTTTATTAATCTAGTGATCTAGCCATCACATTAGAAATATAACTTTCCACTACCCCTTGGTTGATAGCCAAGTACCATTACTTTGTCAGAATCATGTTAGACTCCATTAATAAGCCAACCACCTCAAACATTCATTCGACCAACCTTTGACAAGTTAAGTATTTGTTTTCAATCTGTTAATTACTTTGTTTTGATTTTGTAACCACCCTAGTACAAACCAACCTCCTAAAATTACCTTTTGTGATCTCATCAATCTAACGTTTTATCAACCTAGACCCAACACATAGTAACTATCGATAGTCATTCTGATTGTCGATGGTCTATCCAATTGTTGACGGTCATCTCGACCACCGATGATCATCTTAACTACTGATGATCACTATGGTAGAAAATAACAAGCTATTTTCATCCACCTACCCTTAACCAAATCTAGTTTTCTTTTTGTCTACTTGTTCATAGACTCCCAACCTATTTTTTGAACCATAACTAACCTATTTAGCATTAGTATTGACCCGCTTATTGTTATAATATTCATTTTATTTATCAAGCATTTCTTGTATTTAATTTTAGTAGCTTTTGATTATTGATAGAAGCACTTTATCTTCTATTTTCTAACTTAATTATTTAAAACATGTGGATTGACAGCCCTTGAGGAAGCTCTTACTTCTAGGATCTAGCTAACACTACACAATCTACCCAGCTCTCTATCTAACCAACTATTTGCTTTAGTGCTATCATATTTGTATGTCATCATCCCAAGTTAAAGAGGAGCTCTTCACAATCATCTGATTCAATGTGTGCATAATCAAATAGGTTTTCAACCATACCTATATTTAGTTTCTTCTTTTTCCTTTCTCAAAATATAAGCTTAAATTCATTAAAACAATTAATTTAATCCTATAGATCAAATAACAACAATGGAATCCATCTAAACTTATTATATCAATGCATACATAACACCATATCATTATTCTACACAACCATACCCAATAAGGTAGTGAGGTAATTAAAAACATATACGAATTCACTCATTCAACCAAACCATTACATCATACAAGATAAGTTATGTAAGACCACAAATTTAGTAAAATCACTCAAATAAATCAGCATGATCATAAAAATCAACTAGATTTCTAAAATCATGTATCACATAAAATGATCTAAGAACATAAAAGATCACAATAGACATTTGAATAGAAAACAAAGCATACTGCAACTATTTACTCAAATAATTAATCACACAATATGAAATACTATTGTGGTGTGTGCATGAGTTTCTGGTTTTACTCTTTATCATCCCCTAATGTCTCTATTTAAACCACCCTCTCTGATGATTCTTTCCCTCCATCACACTATGAATATAAAATAATGTTGTATCCACCTCAGAATAATGATATTTCAAGATAATTACCTTAATCTTTGTTAATATAGAGCCTTCTCTAATCTTACAGAGTCACCAACATGTGTTCTACAACTACTATTAGAATGCAATGTCATATCTCTCCCTCCCATTATAGAGGTTGATACAACATGGCCTATTCCAAAGAGTTATGATTCAAATTTATTC
This sequence comes from Torreya grandis, assembly GCA_037957365.1. Lineage (NCBI taxonomy): Eukaryota > Viridiplantae > Streptophyta > Pinopsida > Cupressales > Taxaceae > Torreya > Torreya grandis. The sequence continues at coordinate 2,449,691 of JARHVA010000800.1, forward strand.
TATGAGATTCACAAGGCACTAGGATGCATGAAAAATAGATGCATTAGCCTAAAGCACAAGATACAATATCTCATTGAGGCTAACATTATTTATGTGGACATAGCCATAGAGGAACTTAAACAACAACAAATAGAGGCTAAGACACTAAAGATATTTTTATATCCTTTCTCAAAGTATATAACAAACGAGGTAAGGGGCACATCAGGTGTTCACTATACATATCAGGAGCATCCACCACCAAATTCCTATTACATAGTTACATAAGAGACACATCCACTACATAAAATTATTAGTATGTATCGCATTATAGTGCAGTTTAGACCACTTATCACATTTTCAAACTAGGAGAATGTGAACGATGACACAAATTTATGTGCACTCTATATACAAGCATACATAGACCATCATCATATTCAAAGTGTTATGGTTGATATTGGGTCAAACATAAACATGTGCACCATGAGACTCATACAATAATTGGGATACATAGAGCATGAAATATTCCCCACAGATATAGTTATTAGTGGTTTTAGTGGCCATGTTCAGATATCCATCGGGGAGATTGTCCTTTCATTATAGGTGGGACTAACACACAAAGCCACTTAGTTCCTAGTAGTACCTAGTGTAGGTGTATTTGATATATTATTAGGTAGGCCATGGTTACATCAGCTCTAATCCATCCCATATATAATACATCAATGCTTAAAGTTATACATACTAATCAAGTGGTTAAGGTTGAGGGTATCCCATATGAGTATTGACTATTAGTTGATTCACAATTAGATATAATTCTCTTGATCAAAATGAACAAGGAGAGTTACCATAGACCTATACCTTATATTTCATTTAAATGTCAATTCAAGGATGTAGAATTGATAGGATGATGTCACTATATTTGCATACTCAATCTTCTAATTTGACCTTATACTAATTGTAATATAAGATGCTAAAGTCATGTAGTAAATGTAATGTTGTAAATTAAACATGAACATAATACTATGAAATAAATGGTTATACATTGGAAGCTTCCCTAAACAAATCTAAAAAAGAGTGTAAATCACACAATTTAGAAATAAAACACACAATGCATAAAGAAATCAAATAATATGCTTAGCTATTTAAATGGATTGGATTGTTATTTCAAAAATTCTAAAGGGGTCCCTTCCTCCTTTTGACTCTAGCTTCAATCCTTCCTCTCATAACACTTAACTGAACTCAGAAATGCTTATTCCTATTAATAAAAAATGCAACAATGAATTATCATAGGAAGTTACAATAACATTTGCTTCATAAAATATACTTCTAATAATCTCTAATTGATATATACTATATATCAACTCTATCGTTACATATATATACCGTAGAGGAGATTGTTTTATACAAAACAATATATATTATAATCTAAGAAACATTCAACTTAGGATAACCAAAATTGGATCCTTTTATTAAATTCAAGTTTCACATGAATTCTTCAACATTGATGTAGGACAAACAAAGTTATTTCATTCTTCAATTGCTTCCTTATTGGGATCTATGGGGGTTATAGTTATTTTTGTGAGTCGATTGAAAGAAGAATCAAAATCTTTCTTCCTTCAACTTATTCTCTTCTTTCAATTTCTTGTTTTCTTTTGTTAATGGCTTTAGACTTTCAGACTGACTATCCATCCAATTCATCAATTTAGAAGATATTGTAAATGAGAAATGATACCTAACTTATTGGGTTGTTGTAGGTTCTTCCTGTTGATTTACCTCTATAAAAGGTTATGAAATAATGACTGCAAGATGGTCTTCAACAAAGGGACACAAATAAAAATTTACTATAACAAGTGCATCTAGCCCTGTTCCAGACTAATCCTATAACTTTTTTATTAGTCACATAATTTCTTGTAGGGCTTGCTCTATAGTGGAAAATTCCACTTGTATGGTAGGTTGCTCCAATTTTTTTTCTTCTTCCTGTATTGGTTCCTTTTGAAACTCTTCAAGACTGTGCTCTACTTATTCTTCCCCCTGATTATATTCTAGAGAATATTATCCCTTATTTGTTTTAGCCTCTAGAGATTCATCACTACTAAAAGTCTATTTTTATCTAGATTCTTCATTAATTTCAATAATAGAAGGTTTAGTTCTCATTTTCCTTCTCAATTTGTGGGATCTATGAGGAGTAGAGGTTACCTTAGCCTTTTTGTGAGAAGGTGGAAGTTCCTCCTCAAATTCCTCTGAATTAGACTAGAGAATGAGTTTTTTCCTTTTTATTATAGATTCCCTACTTATAGAATTTATTTATTCAGTCCTTATTATAGGTTCTTATGTGGCTATAGGAAGGTCTCCTTCTGCAAGTTCTTATAGAGCTACAGGAAGGTTTCCTTCTGTAGGTTTTTATGGAGTTGTAAGAAGGTTTTCTACTATAGGTTCTTATGGAGCTACATGAAGGTCTTATTCTGATATTTGTTCTTCTACCTATACTTCCTATTTTATTTCATTTTCATCTCTATCACATTCTACATTTATTGGTACTTGGAGAAATTCTTCACAACTTATATTGTGTCTAGTCTTTTGCAAATAGTCTTGAACAATCAACTAGATTAAATAATGATGGAAAAGAGCTTTAGAATTACCTCTTTGAAATGCCTCTACCATTTTTGTGATAATGTGGAGTAATAATTTGGGGGTGTTTATCTCTATACCATGTCATAAATGATTCATGAATTTGAATTAAATGCCATACAACATGGAATACCTCCATTCACAAGTAAAATATTTGCATATGAACTCAACATCTTTAGCCCATCTTCCCAATAAAGATAATCATGTAGTGCCCTACTTTGAAGTGTTTAGGCTTTCATTTCTTCTGATCAATTTTTGCCTCTCTACTTTGGCATCAATTTTTTCTTTCCATGCCTCCCTTATTCGTGGTAATCATATTACTTAACTAATGATAGTTTATGTCAGCTTTATTTCCATTCCTCTTATTGTTGCTAGGTTATTGTGAAATGAGCCAATGAATTCTTCTAAAATTCCTTGATCTAGGCCTATATCCTCTCAAAATATTATGCACATCTTACATTTTTAAACAGGGCCAAGATGTACAGGCTATTAGTTAAAGGAGTGATATCAAGAGTTTCATGTTTAAGCAAGTCCCCTCCCATATTGTAAGATGTAATTTGAGTTGTAGGTCTGTGTTCTTACAAAAAGGATTTTATTGCTTTGGAAAAATGTTTGCGATTTTTTCTTTGGCAGTGAAATAATTCACTTGAATTATGGAAAATATCCCCCTCCAACTTAAATTATCACTTGTCCTCAAGGGATGAAGCAGATATGTACAAATAACTCATGGAAATAATAAAGGATGATGACAACAACACATCAAAGGTCACATCAATTAGTGAAGGAGAAGATATGGTGGGTTGGTATGATAAGGAGAAGTGGTGGCATGTTAATAGCATTAAGACCCATCATATTAGTAATAATTAAAATTTATGACATAAAATAAATATAAAATAATTACCTTGTTACTTGTATGAATTCATTTCATTAATGCATAAATGATGACTCAAAGTAGCGATCTAGCATGTGTTGTCATTTGATTAGGAGAAAAACACTTTATGAGGATGGAATGTAGGATGGAATGATAAGAATACATCTTGTAGCAATAAGTGTTTCTTATAACAACAATTTTTTCATCTTTTTGCAAGAAGTGTTTATTTTAGCAACAAGTTTTTCATCCTATAGCAAGAAGGAAAATTTATTTCTGCACCAGGGGAATGAATCTGTAAGCGAAAACAAATGAAAACAAAAAGTTTTATTATTTTAGTGCCCTTATTTTTTTTCTTATTTTAATGAATGTTTATTAGCTAATGACCTAGTTTTCTGAGACAACATCTGCCAACAACACCCGAAGGTTTTCATTGTTGAATTTTCTAATTTTAAAAAAAGATTTTCTAGTCCAAACTCAACTAAAATCATAGGAATCTAGGAGGTAGGATTTTATTCAACCTAAACCAACCTATTATGAATGGCTTATTCTTTGATACAATAAAATTTACTACTCATAGAAAATATTAGAGAAGGGTTGACATAAATACCTTTTGACTGCAAGAACATGTCGATTTACTTCATGAAAAAGAGATAGATGTTGTTATTCAAGAAGTTGGTGAGTGAGAGTTTCCTTAAAAAATAATTTATTATATAGCTTGATCCTATGACCATTAACAAGCAGTCAAAATTGAATAGAGTCAATGCTCACGAGCTTTACAAATCTATTATCAAAAACTTATTTGATCTCATAAGGCCCAAGCCATCTAGACTGCAACTTTCCTTTATGATCCTTGTATTTAGAGTTAAAAAGGAGTGCCTAGTCACCAGGTTAGAAATTCTTAGTCTTGATGTTCATGTCATGCCAATCCACACATCTTTACACTATTTCAGTATGATGAAGTGTTTCCTTTCTTAGTTCATCAAGTGCATTCACCTTCATGATCTTGTATTGTTATGCTTGGGGAAGATCCAAGCCCAAATCAAGTGTTGTCCTTAATGTTTTATGTGCAAACTCAATGGATAGAATAAACTATCTACCATAAAATAGTTCATATGGAGTGAAATCAATTGTGGCTTTTTAGGTGATTTTATAATCCTAGACTGCTTCTAGAAGATGAGTTGACCAATCTTTTCTATACAAGTTGACAATCTTAGTGAGGATATTTTTCAATTCTCTATTTATTACTTCCACCTGACTATTTGATTGGGAATGGTAAGGGGTAGATTTTTTGTGTCTAATTTCATATTATTTTACCAAGGTAGTTGTGAGGTGTGATGTGAACTATGGGCCTTGGTATGTGACTATTTATCTTAGTACTCCATAGTGGGTGAATATTTATTCATACAAGAACTCAACTACTTTTCCATTTCGAGCATGGGTTAAGGCTTTGAACTCGACCCATTTTGTGACATAATCAATGCATACTAGTATATATTCCTTGTTGTTGGATTTAGGATAAATGAGACCTATAAAATCTAATCCCCATTTGTCAAAGGGTTCTATAACTAGTTGTGGTTGTAATGACATTTCATTAGAGTGAGTGGGTTTTCCCATATGTTGACATTAATCACATTTATGGGTATACATCATGACATCCTTATGTAAAGAAGGCCAATAATATATGGTAGTGAGTAATTTCATGGCAGTCTATTTGGTAGTAAAATGACCCCCACAGGTTTTATCATGGGAAGATCTGAGGATGTCATAAGCCTCATCTTCTTAGATACATCTTGTCATAACTAAATTTGGTCTAGTGAGAAATGTTGTGGTAGTGATTTTATAGTAAGATAGTTAGCAATATCTACAAACCAAGGAGATTGAATTGTTACTACAAATAAATATTCATCAAGAAAAGAGTCATCAATAATAGGACTATGATCATCAATTTGCAATCGAGATATAAAATTTGCTACTATATTATCTTTACTTGGTGTATCCATAATGGTAATATCAAACTCTTGTAACAAATGCAACCATCAAATTATTCTACCTATTACAATAGGTTTGTTCATTAAATACCTAATTATTGCATGATCTATGTAGATGAATACTTGGTTACTTATAATGTAGTGTCAAAATTTATTGATGACATAGACAAAGGTAAGAAATTACTTCTCTATTATAGTGTAGTTGAGTTCATCCCCTTGAAGATTCTTATTGATAAAATAGATTGCATAACTCAGGGATTCATCTTTTTGGCCAAGGACAACTCCTAAAGTGGTGTCAAATGCATTTGTGTGGATGTGAAAAGGATTCTTCCAATCAGGCCCTCTTAGAATAGGAGTTGTTATGAGAAGATCTTTGAGTTGCTAAAAGGTCATTTGACAATCATTAGTCCATGTAAAATTTTCATCCTTAATAAGCAATCCAAACAATGGGGTGACAATTTTACTAAAATCTGAATTGTCTATAATTACCAACATGTCTTAAAAAGATTCTAACATATTTCTACTTATTTGGTGTATGTATATCCTTAATATACTTATCTTTATTGGGTCAACTTGAATTATAGTAGGGGATATGTGATGTCCCAACATAATCCATTCAGTCATAAGCATGTAACATTTTTTATTGCTCAAAGATAATTGGTGGTCCTACAATGTTGAAGAACTTTCTTCAGGTTGGTTAGTATTTCTTCGAATGTCTTCCCATAGATAGTGAAATCATCCATGTAGATTTCAACACAGTCATGGGAAATATCAAAAAATATGTTCAAAATAATGCTTTGAAAAGTAGCTGGGGCATTGCAAAGACCAAATGGCAAGATGGCATAGGCATAGGTTCCCCAAAGGTAAGTAAAAGTGGTTTTATCTTGGTCTTGTGGATAAATTCATATTTTATTATAACCACTATAACCATCTAGGAAGGAAAAGTACTTTTTCCTATCCAACACTTAATCAATAAATGAAAGGGGAAAGTGATCCTTCTAGATAGCAGCATTCAATTATCGATAGTCAATGTAAATATGCCATTTTCTCCTTTCTTAGGGACAATGACCAAGGGACAAACCCACTGGATATCCAAAATAAGATAAACAAATCCTAAATCCAAGATTTTTTACAACTTAGTTTTGATAATATCTTTAACTATAAGATTCATTTGTCATTGGCAATGGTGAATAGGTTTGCATTCTTCTTTAATGTAAATGTGATGCATGTATATATCTGGGGGTATTCCTCTCATGTCATGGTAATCCTAGGCAAATGTTATAGTGTTTTTTCTTAGCATTGTAAGTAACTGACTTTTTTGTTGTGGTGTTAAGGAGGTGCTGATGTTGAGAGGTTTGTTTGGTAGAATGTCTACTTACTTTGTTAAAGAAAACATGGTTTCTACATTGGCGATTAAAGGAGCATAACTGCATTGATGGGGAAGTAATTGATGGAATATCTAAATGTCTCTTATAATTTTAGCAAGATCATTCTCAAGAAAGGTATTTTGAAGAGGGCATGGTGTACATTCCAATAGGTTGGTGGCTACATGCTCCTGTTGATAGGTGTTTTATAGGATACTAATAAGGACAATGTCTTCTTCTTATGTTTATAGAGCTACACTCCAGTCAATTATGCAGAGAGTTTGAAAGGAGACAAATTTTTCAAATACATCAATCCAAGGGGTTAGGCCATGATTCTTGGAAGGCTGAGATGGTAGACAGAGAACCAATTTTTTGGTGTCATTTCCATTAGATATTAGTTTTTTTCTTGACTTGTAACCAATAAAAGCATTAGCAGTGGCCAACTATGGGCAACCAAGAATGAGAAGATAACCCCCCAAGTTTTTTTTGGCTACAAGATGATAAAGTCTATTGGATATTACCAAGAGTCCATAGTGATAACAAGGTCCTCAACAATCCCCTAAGGCTTAACAATTGATCTATCAACCATCTGGAGGATGGTGGGTGTTAGATGGAGAGTGGTAAGTTTTAGCTGTTACATGGTCTCCATGGTCATCACATTGATGGCTATGCCCAAGTCAATTAAATTATTGGAGATGGGTTGGTCATGGATGTTAACATTAACTATAGGAATTTTTAGATCAGAATATTTTGGGGGAACTATATTTCCCAACATAATATCCACTAGTTGGCCAATGACCTAGACTATTTTAGGATCCTTCTTCTTTATTCTCAAATTTTTCAAACATAGCTGTCTAAAAACCTTATTATAGATAGGAACATCCTTTATTACTTGAAAGAGTGGGATTTTTACATTCTTGAGTTGTCCTAAAATATCAAATTTGAGCTCTAGTTTAGGATGTGATATGTGCAATCTCTCTAAAAAAGGAGGATTTTTAGATTCATTTTGATTTTTAGATGGACTTGGCTCAGGATTAGCCATGGGTAGTTATGGATTAGTATGGATTGGGGTTGGTTCAAAGTGTTTTGTGATTATGGGTGAGGTGGTTTGTGGAAGAACACAACTTGAGTGAAGTTGAACTTGATTAATATCCAAGGTTTATGTTGGATATTGCATTATTTCAATGGATTGTGTTGGTTGAACCAACTTATTAGCATGATTGGGGATGGGATAGGTGGGTAATTGAGTGGTTAGAACAAGTTGTTAAGTGTTTGGCATAATGGCCTATTGTTTTTTTTTTTGTTACATTTACTAGGGAAAGCCTTGATTACCTCTTTATTGTTATTGCCATGGATTAGAGGGAAAGAACCATTGATGGTTTTAGAATTATCTAGGTTGAGGTTGTTGTCCATTTTTTTGCATCCATAATTGATTTTGAGGTAGCTACTAATTTACTTGAGACCAATTTTGATAGGGTATATTCATCTAGGAACCATATTGAAGATTATTTGAGAATTGAGAATTTGTAAACATAGAGTTTAATGGCATACTGATCTTTATACCCATGGTTTTCATTGAGCCACAAAAAACACTTGATTCTCATCTTCTCCTATGGCATGTAGCTCTAATGTCTCAATATTCTCCTCGATTATGTTAGCTACCTGAGCTTTCATAGAATAGAATGTGCAAGCCACCTTCTTCTTTTTGCATTAAGAGTAATAAGTAGCTAAGGATTTCTCAATTTTGTCTTGCTTCCTTTGTGTATGTAATGTATCAAGCTGAGTATCTAGGTGGTTGATAATGTCTTTTTTCATGTCCTACAGTAGGTTACTAACTTTAACTTTAGACAATCCTACTACAGATGCTGTAAGAAGGGTTCTTCTCCTACTTTTGTTCATGGTTGATCTAGAGTAGTTTGTGCATAGAACTCTTAGTTCATCAAAGGGTAGTGTAGAAACATCACCACTAGACATTAGATCTAGTACATTAGACAATAATTTATAATCCCTTTCAAGAATATCATCTTAATCGATTCCTTGTCCATTGTAGTCTACTTGTATTTTTGCAAGTTGAACAAAAATCTCTCTATATATTCTTCCAATGACTCATCATCAGCTTGTATCATTTAAAATATGTCATCTCTCTTGTAGTTACTTCCCTTACAATATTATTGGTATTTCATTAGAAATTTCTCCTTCATTTCTTCCCAAGTAGAAATGGTATCCTTACCAAGTTCTATGAACCATCTAAGTGTTTCATCTTTGAGTGTTGGAAACAATTTGAGTTTTTGGGTGTTTTGATTATAATCATAGCTATGACATAATATGTCAAACTAAAAAAAAAATGTGTTTGGATCCTCAGATGCTTTTCTTCTAAAACTAAGGAAGATAGAGTGAGGGATATTCTTCATGGGTACATTTCCATTAGGAATAAGGATAAGAAATTTGAAAGTAGTAGACTCATTGGTAGTGTTTTCTTCTTGGCGATCCCTCATGAATACTCTTTGTGTTGGTAGACTGGAGGTTGTTGCTACCCCCCGCTCAAAATTCCTATCAATTATTTTATTTCCTAGTGTGTAGAATATGGAGATTTTATATTTTGTCTTAGGAATGTGTGGCTTCCTATACAATGGGCATGGTGTGGAGGTTTTAGAAGATTCAACTAGTGTCTCAGCAAAGAGTCTCTCTAAATTAGAATATTTTATTGGCCTAGTGTTTCTTTTAGGAGCAAGAATAGCCTTGAATGCCTCCTTAGCAAAAAATTTGGGTGATAAAGGGAAGTAAAATTTAGATTCCTAAGTATGAGGTGATAAGGTGGGAATTATCAAAGGTGGTACATGTGGGTCTCTTTTAGGGGTATGAATCTCTTCAAGGTCTCCATCTTATGCTACCAGTCTAGCTAAAAATTCTTCCTTCTCTACCTATTCTATTGACAACTATGAGTGATCTTCAAGAATTCCTTTGTGTTCCTTAACTACCTGCAAGATGAATTTATGATCTTGCAATAATGATTGATGATTCAAGAAAAAATCTTCCTATATAGTCCCCTTCACTTTACATGTATGTCAACCACTTTTTTTTAAACCTTTTTGCCCACCTTGCCTGCACAAGGTTAGTAATATGAGGATTTTTGAAAATTTCCACTTTATTACTTGTAAAAAGGGAAATTTAAACTATGAAATCAAAAAATATTTAATATAAAGAATAACAAATTTTGAAAATAAAAATAATAAACATCTAGAAATAATTGTTATCAAGATTGAAGATTATAATTGTGTGACACCCTTCTTCGACAACGGTACCAAAAATGACTAGCAATTGATTCACAATCAGATATACTTCACTTGATCAGAACGAAAAAGGAAAGTTACCATAAACCTATACTTTTTACTTTATTTAAATGTCAACTTGAGGATGTAGACTTGATAAGATGATGTCACTATATGTACACACTCAATCTTCTAATTTGACCTTCTGCTAATTATAATCTAAGATGTTGAAGTCATGTAGTAAATGTAATACTAGAAATTAAATATGAACATAATGATATGAAATAAATGTTTACACATTGGAAGCTTCCTTAAATAAATCTAAGCAATAATGTAAATCACACAATTCAAAAATAAGATACATAAAGCATAAAGAAATCAAATAACATGCTTAGATATTTAAATGGGTTGGATTGTTGTTACAAGACTTCTAAAGGGGGCCCTTCCTCCTTCCGACTCTAGCTTCAATCCTTCCTCTCACAATACTTAATTGAACTCATAAATACTTGTTCATATTAATAAAAAATGCAACAATGAATTACTGTAGGAAGTTACAATAATAATTGTTTGCTAAAATATACTTTTGATAATGTCTAATCAATATCTACTATCTCTCAAATATATATATATATATATATATATATATATATATATATATATATATACACCACAAAGGATATTTTTTCATACAAAACAATATATATTATAATCTAAGAAATATTTGAATTAGGATAATCAAAATTGACTCCATTTGCTAAAGTCATCTTTCATATGAATTTTGCAACATTAATATAGGAAAAACAAATTCATTTCATTCTTCAACTACTTCCTTATTAGGCTTCATATAGTTTATAGTTGTTTCTATGAGTTGGTTGAAAGAGGAATAAAAATCTATTCATTTGCAACTTTGGTCATGTAGTGGTTGTAGGATAGTCCATGTGATTAGATTCTGTTGCTACAAAATGTTCCGTGCTATATACCTAGTGCTCCAAAACATCCTTAAAATACATTATATAAAAATTGTCCTATAGCAGAAGATAATTATCATATATTTAATTCCATTACATAATTCTAACTATTCAAATAGTATAGAAACATAATGCTATTTATAGGATTATGGATTTTTAAGGAAGGAAACTTTATGGAAAAGTACTTAAAAGCTTTGAAAATAAGAAGGATGGGTGTGATAGATGAGGACCAGAATAAGACATTTCTAGGGCTCATCAAGTATCCTTTACCCATCCCACATGCTATTCCAGTACAGTTTCTAGCTACAGTTCTAACACAGACATAAGTTATAGTTTCAGCACCATTAACAGATATTTCATGGTTATCAATTATAGTAGAGATTATATCTCCCATACATACATCACAATATTCAGTAGAGTCATCAGTGTAGGTGAGGTCTACTCTTATGGTATTTACATGTACACATAGTCTCCCATGGAGACCATTACTAGAGAGACCCATGCATTAGAGATATGTCATAGTTTCTAGGGTGTCTTCCTCTACTCATTTCTTGTTGAGATTAGTTTAATTAGTATCTATGGGTTCTCAGCATAGGGCACCTACATCACCTACAACTTCTTATTCTACCAAATGGGTTCTTAGGACCCCTACAGTTCACAAGGCATCATAGTCAGTGCCCACAACATCATAGCATCACTACATAGGTAGCTTCATATTTATATTACATAGAAAAATAGATTATGGGCTCATAGTTACCCTTTCACACTACACATATGATCATAGTTCCATTATTCAACATAGGTCATGGTGATAATGAGTCTTCCATGAGACTCATTGGCTGGTATGGTTCCTACTCTTGTACATACTTCCTTCTCTCTCTCATTCCTTATACATAGTTTAATTTCATTTGCTACCAAATTTATAGATTGTATGCATTTCTATGTTTACATCTCTAGTACTTGCTAGATATTTCATATTTATAGCTATTTTAGTATAGTCATTTTTATCATACACATATGCTTCACTTGTTCTTTTTGAGTTTTTGTAGATTACATACAGGACTTCAGTCCACTACAATAATTCAAACTTGTTATCATCTACCCACTCAGGGCATATACGCTAATCTAGGTTTATTCATTTGATACGTCCACCCACTTAGGGCATCTTCACACAGTTTTTATTTCTAGGTTCTATCCTTACATTCTATACATTCCAATTTACACATTTATATATTGATGTTGATCATTGCTACTTATTTCTCAAATTTTTTGACTGTCACTAGTTAGAATCAACATATGTACATCCTAGCATTTACATAGATGTGTACTATGTAGTTACACAAGCTTTCATTTCTAGTTTTCCTAGGTTAGACTTGATTATGTTTTATATGATTCTTCCATATCTAAGGGCATTTTAATATGTCATTATTCTTTGGCTCCTAAACCACTTATCTATTTATATGCCTTGGACATGTGCCCATATCTCTTGTACGTGTTTTCTTGATTTTATGTGTGGATATTTGAATATGTCCTTCCATGTGGCTCTAAGCCAAATTGTTTATTATTTGCGTATGTGGAAATTTGAACATGTCCTTGTATGTATTCATTCTCATATTTAGTGATGTGTACTCGTGTCAAATATATTTTATCCCCTTGGCCTAACTTTATGTGCCTCATGCCCTTGTATGTATGCTTCTTCACCATGACAATTGCATTTGCTTGTTACACACACACACATACCAGTTTTTAATTCTATGAGGGACCTCATGCATCTACCCTTCCTACTTGGGTGCCATGATGGACATCATGCCCCATCCCCCTAGATAGTTTCTCAAATTTTATGATATATACATTGATTAAATCTATATTGACACCCTTGTGCAATGCTAAATTACAACATACATCTTACATTACTTATTTATTCTTAAATACATTTACATTCTAATGTTATGTTTGTACATTGTATTAAAATATCATGCACATGCTCTAGCTAACATATTTTATGGAGATACTTATTTTGAGGATAGTTCTTACATAGGTTTCACAACTACCATCAAAAGAGGGGACATTCACAGGATTTTTTCATAGAGATCAGGCTCCTACTTTTCTATTCACAGATAAATTTTAGCACATAGGCTCAGTTTTAGAAATCAAACATAGGGTAGACATATAAAAATATAGAGACTCAGAAAATAGTTTAGATCACCCAGATTTTAGACCAAGAAGACATTAGTGTTCATATTGGGACACTAGCACCACAAGGTGCTAATTTATAATAGTTCTAGCTTTAGGACTAAATTAGGTCCAGCGTCAAGACTAATTTCTAATAGCTCCAGCTTTAGGACTAATACACCAAATATAAAATAGATTTGCATAGATATAGTCATAGGTTTGATAATTATATTTAGATTTTACTCAAATACATTCATTTAACTTAGATTCATACCAATTTCTTAGATTTGGGGGCATCATATGTGGCATGATCACTCCCACATTCAATTTGGTTACATAGATTCAGTTATTACATAGTCATTCTAAGATCATTATACTTAGATACTAGATTGGAGGCATGTGTGTGGCACATAGTTTTCATAGACTTAGCTACACACATGCTAATCAAATGGAATGGAAAAATCCATGTCATTAGCTATGTTATATACACATGATATCACATTCCAAGTTATCACCAAATTCATACCTTACTCCATCTACAATGGTTGGCATTCTCGAGTGGCTTAGAACTTCTTAATATACTTGAGTGGCTATAGAGCTAACATACATAATTAGATACTTTCAACACTTTGCATAGTTTAGTTTTAGATGCATCTACTTCACATAGTGGAAAAGATGGATTCATGTCCTACTTGAGTTATTTAGCCACTCACATGAGAGGGTTAGATGCACTTACAATATTATATAATTTATTCATAGATCAAGATCCACTAAGCAAGGGTGGGCAATGATGGAATCAAAACTAGATTGAGTTCTTGAGCCACCCATATGAGGATTGAGTAATCCATCAACTCAGTATAAGTTATTCAATGATATGATAACTATGTACACTCACACATAATTTATCATTAGGTTCATGCATTGGTTTTTGTACCCAGTGAGGTGTATTCATTCCTTTCCTCTCTTTTTTACTTAGTTACTTTATTTCAACATAGTCTTTTACTTTTGATCATCTCTTAAGTAAGGACTAATTTTTGCATGTTTCATTGTAGGTCATTGTTTTAGATCATGTTTCACATACTCAGACTCATCTACATGGGATTGACTTTGAAGGTAAGTTTAGATATGCTTCTTTTTCCTTTATAATAATCATTTCACTTTTTTGTATTTTTGTCATAAAGCGGGGGGGATGTAATCACCTAAAAGTGGTATTTGGATGCTAAGAGTGTTTCTTGAGTTAGCCTATTCCTGGCTTAGACCTAGACCTCTCCTAGAGCCTTAGACACACTTTTCCATCAATTATGAATACCACATACATCTATAGTCAGCTCAAACATAGTCCAAAGATAGCTTTCCCAAATCCCAACCCACTTTACCAAATAGTCTACCAAGTGGACATTAGCACCATATTTGTGATACTATAGCCACATTGTGCTAATGTCCTCAATTTGGTGGTATTATATTTGTCCTAAATCTTTCAAATGGATAATTTATCAAAGTTGTGCCTCTCTTAAGGTCAACCTAAGTATATTTTCTTATCCACACAAGCTACAGACCTTTATAAATACAAATTTATTTGGCCTCTATTCACTAGATGGAAAATAAATGCAAAAGCTTATTTAAACAAAAGATAAATTGAGAGAAATTAATGTATATGATCCCTATTCTACCCTATTTATGCATATTACCATCTAAAATAACCCTAAACCCATATTTCAAATATTTTAAATCTCAAGCACATTCAAGGCATCCAAGTCCACTCTAATTCTAGAATTCACTTGCACTTACACTAAGTAATAGGTGGGAGAACCAAATTGAGATTGATCCCTCCTCTAAGTATTGGTATGTAGGCAACTCTCTTCATAGTGGGGTGTTGAGGATGTCTAACATATTCTAATAACAAACACACAATTATTGCTCATGCCATACTTACAATGAGGATTAGGGTTTACACACTAAATCAAGTTTTTTAGGCATAACACAAAGTTCTAGATTTCATGCACATAGGAATAAAGCCTAAGAACATAAGTGAAGATGCTCATAGAAATTAAGAAGATTCCAAAAAATGTGACATTAGTACCACTTTGAGGACACTAAAATAGTATGGTACTACTATCTAGGTGAAAGATATTGTCTTATGAGCAAACAGATCTCAAGATGTTGTTGATGACACTCAGAATCATCTAGAACCTAGATCATTTATGACAGTAGCTTTTCAATAAGTTTTTATTTAAAACTCTTCATTACTATTTTTAGAAATTAAAATAAGGTTAAAATCTATAACAAATTATTACTTAATTATTAAATATTATTTGACTAATTTAGACATCTCATCCCTTTAATCTAAACATAGGATTTACATCATTAAACCCTAAATGGTTAAATCAATATACCTAACTTAGAAGTTTTAGTGCTAAGTAAGTATTCTCATATAAATTTTGTTGAAATCAATGGTATAAATTTATAATGATTCACTTCACATAAAAATGGTGTATTATAAATTTAGTCAATACAATATTGGGGTATAGACTACCAAATTATTTATACCAGTATATATTGTAAATACATTTATTAAAGTGGTTTTGGTTGATATTTTTTTAGAAGGCAAAATTTGTAATATTTACTTCTTGCATACATTTGGATTTGATATGAATATAATGCAATTATCAAATTTAGTAATTATTAAGTCATATCAAAGTTATGGTCATCAATTCATACTATTTCAATAAATATAACATTATGGCCTAAGACAGTGAGTGTTGTATTTAAAATCATGATTCATTGCAAAATTTACAATTTGATTTTGGGTCTACCTTAGATAAGGTACATGGGGTCATATCCTTCTACAGTACACATGTGTCTTATATTTATGCATGATGGACATGTATTTACATATCTAGTAGATTCTAATCTCTTTAAGTTCATGGTCTCATAAAAGTTTGCTCATATACATGATCAACAAATACATAATTGAGAACAACTTCAACAGATACCAACTCCTCCATGAATACAATTTATAGCTTTACCATAAGCTCCTTATATGCTTCTACAAAATTTATTGGAATGCGGTCTCATGTCACTCCCTCCCATTAAAAAGGTTGATATGACTAAGCCTCTTCAAAAAGGATTTGATCAAAATATTTTTTTGTTGTTTTCATAGAATACAAGCCATTTTGAGGCACAATATACAAGATTAAATAGATATAAACATCATTGATGCTGATACATCTATTAATATATATATAAAATCTAGTGAAGATTCCATAGTGAAACTCTTTATTTATTCTTTTCTTGAGTATGCAAACCAAGAAGCTAGAAATAATAAAGTAGTTGAAAGTGTTACACAAATCAAACACTTAAATGATTCTCATGATACATATGTGGTTGAAATTAATGATAAATGTCATAGTACTTATAAAATACACATACTATCATAGGGAATCCTCATAAAAATAAGGATTATGTTATAACACAAGATAAGACTTTAGATTAAGAGTTGAGACTATAAGATACACAAACACATTGTGCAAAACTCACCATGCACATTTTTGAAAAAGGACCTATTTATTATGAGGATATTATGAGAGTAATTACTTAGTATGTTCCTTTCTCAATTTAATGTATTGAAAAATACAAAAAAAATAGAATATTTCAAAAAATTCTAAATACCAAAACCTATGCATGTTTTATTTAGTTCACTTACATCAATTGATTTGTGATCAATATATGAAGTATTTATCTA
Source organism: Torreya grandis (assembly GCA_037957365.1). Taxonomy (NCBI): domain Eukaryota; kingdom Viridiplantae; phylum Streptophyta; class Pinopsida; order Cupressales; family Taxaceae; genus Torreya; species Torreya grandis. The sequence goes on from JARHVA010000800.1 coordinate 2,466,669, forward strand.
TATCTATTTATACATAAAATATTATTCATAAAGTTTACTTGAGTGAGTTGTATAAAATATAGGTTGTGATTTCTAGATGCATTTTTTAATTTGTGATATTGTCTCAGGGCCAAACATTTTACACAGATAAAACTATTCTAACCTAGATAATAACACATTGTGCTCTTGTCTAATTCCATCATACTTATCCTAGTGAACACATGCTATAATTTTACATATTAAAACCACTCACATGGTCCATATAATTTTTATATATCACATCAAGTACACTAGGGGAACCTTCTACACATGTTCTATTATTCTATGACTATCCCTATTGTTCACACTTCAATACATTACATTGCATGATTATTCACTCACTTAATTTCACATTTATGGATTAATGGATACCTAAGTTACTAAATATATTAATGTTAAAAGTTACTTATGTAGATCAAATTTGATTATTCATGTATGATTTTCATGTTTTATTTATGGCTTCATGTCTTTTGTGTGTATTCAACTTGTTTGGATTGTGGACATTTGAACATGTCTTTGATGATGGATTTAAGCCTTCATTATGTGATTTTAGGTATGTGAGTGACATTTGAACATGTCCCTTATATGTGGCCCATTATAATTTTTCACATTATTTGTGTGATTTTGTGTAAATTTCATGGCAATGACACTTATTTTCTCAGTTTGCTCAATTTTTGATGCTATGATAGAAATCATACATCTCCCAGTTTTTTATGCCATGATAGGGATCATACATCTTCCCTATTTTTTGATGTCATGATGGATATCATGAATTCTCCTTGATTTTTTATATTCATTTTAAAATACTTATTATATGATCATTTACTATGATTCTCATTCCTAACATTTGTCTAAACATGACACTATGTATATTTAGTTCTACATGCATCTTATGTTAGTATATTTCTCAGTTTATCTATGATCATGCCATAATATCCAATGTTATCATTAATACTTCATATTTTAATATTTATATAACATAATTAACATAATTTTCTTATTTTAAACTAAGTTATTGTGTAGGATTCATAAATCACCTCAAAAGAGGGCATACACAGTGGCTTGTCTCAAAAATTAAGATGCAACAACACATTGCATAGACACATAAATACAAATTTTACTATGATGATCATAGTCCAAACCCAAAAATCACTTATATATTATTTTTATACAATAAAAATCCATTTGTACAAGGGTGCAAGTTAGTCATGTATAAAATAGCTTGTTATTATCCCAACAAGTAGAAAATAGTGATTTCAAGAAAATCTCAAAATCGTAGTAGTCACAAGATAGTTTACAATAGGAATGCATAATTATTTTAGTAGAATACTTAGATTTATCTTAGATTATACTAAAATAAATGGAAATATGTGTGACATGTGTTCCAAATTTTTGTACATATATTTTGATTAGGAAATCATAAAATTTTAGAATCCGCATACACCCAAATATCAAATTGGGATCATGTGTGTGACACATGACCAATTATTTAATAAATTTTTAATAGTTTCACAAAATTAATGTAAATTCCTTTCATTCTCTATGTTATATATAATAGACTCAATTTTTCACCAAAAACGAATATTATTCCATCTGTTGTGGTTAATTCACCTTTTTGCACTAGTTTAGCACCAACATGATCCATTGGAATTCATATAGGAATTATAAGATACTCTACTAATTTGGGTATGAAATGAAGGATTCAAGTAGACATTGAGTTGTTGAGCACACTCTCTTATCAATTAGTATTATGTCATGCACTGTGCAATCCAAGTGTCTTAAAAAATAATAAATATACAAGGGTCTTACCCTCTAAACTCAGCGTCTTTTCACTAGAATAAACAAAAATTCATGTACCCAATTAGGTTCATTTATTGATTTTTATTTGATCTATTATTTTCATCTTTACTTTCATAATTTCATCTTAATTAAGGATTGGTTAATACATGTTTCATTTTAGGTTTGCATGAATCACAGTTCGACATGTAGCCTACATTCAAGACTATTATACAGAGGTAAGTTCAAGTATAGATCTTTTCCTTTTACTTTAGTAATTTCATTTTTTTGAATTAATAGAATAAAATAGGGCCAAATATATAAACATAATTTAATATTTATTTACAAAATGATTCCCTTGTGACCACTCCTTATACACACTTAGCTCATGCCTAATCCCATAGTCTTTTAACCATCATTATTTCACTTTTATGTGGATGACCCATTCCTCCAAGAAATTATTGATAAAAAATGTTCTATTTCTCAATAAAAACATCTAAATATTACCCTCTAACTATTACAAACATAACTTGGTTTTATTTGATTCTTATACAAGGCCATTCGTTCAAGACAATCTCACTCATTGATAGTGTTTAATTCCATAAGTCACATCTTCCTACCAAATAACATCTAGTTTATCAAATTAAAATTCACCTAATAGGTCATCTAACACATTTCACAAGCTCCATATAAAATAATTCCAAAATGATCACTATAAAACCACATTTTCAAGCCTTTTATTCACTAGAGTTTTATATGATTAAAAATTACTAGAACATCTAACTACACATTGCAAAGAAAACATGTATTCATACCAATTATGAGTCCAAACAACCCTATTAACCCTTAGCTAAGTATGAATACACCTATAAGGTCATAGGTCATTGTTAAAGGACTTAATTACACTAATATTTCACTAACATTTAATATTATGTCATTATTTCATACACACCACCATATCATGGGATAAGTACATGGAGTTTGATCGTTCTTTGAAGTATTGGTATGTAAGCAACACTTAACACATGGGGTATTGAGGTCAAGTAAAAAATCATCCACTAACCCCTTTTCCACCTTTATTTCATTTTATCCACATGACCTCTTGAGCTAGGGTTCCAAGTGAAGAAGAAGGCATATAATGATTTCTATAACGAAGTGCAAATTTTATCACGCGCATAGAACCAATAGGTGAAGGTGCACATCTAAACTTTCATAGACTACTGAAACTCCACCAGATGTTGGTGTGTGGGATTCCCCTATTTGATTCTATCAGCCTTTTCCCATATTTAAGCAAAGCCCTATTCATGATTCACAATGTCATCATATAATCACATAGTAATTTTAGTAGTTTTACTTATAGTCATGCACATCCTATTTATAGTTAAGTTGTATTTCTTTGGCACTTTCCCTTTTTAACATATTTATAAATCAAACAAGTTCCAAATCAATTTGTGTCATTTATTACGTATTTGTATCATTTTGAATTTGCATATCTATTTGGCTAATTAGGATTAAAACTATCTTAATTCCCAAATTTGATAAAATAGATAATGCAGTCATTAATAGAGATTTATATTTTTAGGTAAAGTTATTCTCTACATGGTATTATATATTTACATGTTCCCATTTATCTCAAATAGGTAGGGTAATTGAATTTTTAAAGACCAATATGTGTGTTTGCATTTTATTTTAGTGGGTTACCATAAAAAAATTGTCCTTTCATTGTTAATTATAGATCTCAAAATAGTTGTTTTCCCCCTTTTCATAGTCTTATTTTTTCCCAAAGCCAATAACATACTTCTATCTATGGTGAATGTTTTTATTAATTTATAGACATATATAGGTTAAAGGTGCACCTTTTTTAGTTCATTTATTTTTTTGAGGGTGACAAATTCATCAATGGAAGTTTTCATTTATAGGTATAATTTTTCTATGGATGGTATTTTGTATTTATATGTGATCATTTGTCTCAAATGGATAGGGGAATTGAAATTTCCAAGGCTGTTCTATGTGTTTGTGCTTTATTTTGGTGGGTTATTAGCAATAATTTATTCCCAATTGTTGTTAATAATGGAGCCTAAAATATATTTTTTTTCCCTTGTATCATCTTTTTTTTCCAAATATAGTAGTATGCTTCTTGTTTAACCTCAAATGGAGGTATAGATTGGGTTTATATAGAATATTAAAGGGGTGTATATAAATAAAATAGCACAAGGGTTATAATCAGATCTATAACAAGACAATTAGATGCTAAACTTAGATAGAAGCATACATTGAATTTATTATTTTGAGATAGTGTAAATATGGAAAGTACAAATATGCTAGATATATAAATGAAAAAGAAGTGAATTACTTCACTTATTATGATGTTACTGTAGTTTTAGATCTAGAATGGGATGAAAGTAGGAAAGAAGGAGATGTTAGAATAATCATCATATTCTAGCTACAATGCTTTTGGCTCTCTAGATATTAACATAAGCCTAGAACAGTTACATTTGTAGACACCTAAAATTAGACACAATTTCCCTTTGACTGGACTTTACATCGATTCCTACCAAATTTTGCTTGTGCATCAGTCATCAAGGCTCAAAATCATGTTGAAACATCCTTATTTGGGGTACCCTACCATATGCAATCATAACCTCTCATGAATTCATCTATAATCATCTTATGATATCACAATAGTCAATTTGTCCTAAGGCCCTATTAAATGGGGCACATGAACAAATATCAAATCTTGAAAGAGCTAAATGGCTAATCAGAATTAATTAACAAGCTAAATCAAATTAAATTCCTAGTTGAATTATCCATGTGAAATTAATGAATAACTAAAAAAATAAATTCAAAAATTCAAATATCCTAACCTTTCATCATTGCCTTTATGAGTTGTCAACCTCTTCAAAAATATCCTAAAATATTTATTTTGGAGAGCTATGTCTATTCATTGAAAATCATTATTACTTGACAATTATTAAATCTATTGGAGTTATATTTGACTCGCCTATGTTAGGTTTGAATCCATTATAAGCCTTAAATCAACCCTAACTCACCTTGGGTGAGAGTTAAATCCTTAGGCTATAAATACAATGCCTTGCCTATTGAATCCCAAGCTATTTTGGTAAGAAATTATGCACAAATGTCTTCAAAAGCTCTCATAAGCCAAAGTTATAATTCAAACTTGGATAGAGACAAGCCATTTTATTTAGTTTCATAATGCCAAAATTGGCTTAAAATTAGTGTTATGTCAAAATCTTGAGCCAAGCTACATCAATCCAGATCAAAGCCAATGGTGCCAAGGAGAGAAGTAGCTAGCAAGATTCATTTGCCAAAGACTCTTTGATACACAAGCTGAGCAAGCCACTCAATAAAACATTTGGATATCTCAAGGAAGGTAAAAGATTTTATGTCTTTTACATTTTAGTTGTGCTTTCATTTGTATTTTGTTACTAAGCTCCCCTTAAGTTCTAAGGTTGGAGTGTAAGTATTAGTGTGTTTTTCTTTGAGTTTTCTTACTTGAACTAACATAATACTAACCTCCCTTAATGGATTCCTATGATCACAAATGGCACACCCAATGAGATATGAAGCATCCCATACATGCAAGGAGATGAAACTGTTACTCTTAGATTTTTTAATGAGTGCTTAAGAATCTTAAAATATTGAATTTTTACTTTATTTTTCTATATTCTATTTTTTAGTCACACATAATTTTACATAAAGATCGACATCGATCTTGTAAGACCAATGTCGATTCTACTTGATTGACATTAATTCACTAGAACTGATGTCAACCCCTGTGTAAACAAAACAAATGATGGTGGAAATAAAAGTACTTAAGGTTTTTTTGACTGTTCTGGTTTTCATGTTATGACTAAAAGTCAAAATGTTGTTTGATTGACCCTTTTATTTTAGGATCTGATGATAATTGGTGATTTTAAGTTCATTTGCTAACATGATTTTTCATCAAAAACATATTGGTTTTTTTGTATTTTTACAGGATTAACATCAGCTGATGTCAGTTACTCCTTCTAGAATGACATCAGTTGCTATAAGATTGACATCAATCCCTTCTAGACTGACGTCGGTCTCTATGAAAAAAAATAGAGAAATCAAAGAGCAAAGTTTTGAAATCTTACTTTCTCATTCACATTTTGGATTCAAACCAATAAAAAACTCTCTAAAAATTATAGGACCAAAGATGTAAAAGGGCACATATGTAGAAGTGTTTAAGTCTTGAACATTTCATTTGGTGCCTAAAAAATAATTTAGTTATTTCTATGCTTAGTTATTTTTTAATTTTTTTACAATTTTTCAACTAAGGCCAAGGGGCCAAATTTCATAAACATTTTACTTTGGTGAATTAAAATAAACACTCACACTTAGATTACATACTCTTAAGAGTGTTTTTATTTTATGCTTGTTCTTTCAAAATTATTTGTTTTTGTAAAATGATTGATGTGTGTATGCTCTCCCCCCATCCACTTTAAGGAAATTAGGTGACCAAAAGTGTTCTTTATTTTCCTTATTTAATTTATTCTAAAGCATGAAAAGAACATCGTTAAGGATCTTCACAAATCTGTATGAATTGGGTGATCTAAATGTGACCTTAAAGTCTTTTCACTAGTCATTTATTTTCGTATATTTTGGTTTATGAGTGGGATTTCATCACCTCTTTCCAGGATCTCTAGGGAAGTTTGACCAAGAATTCATCTCTCAGTATAGTTTCAACTCCATTCCATGGTGGGGTATATAAATTGAGGTCAATTTACTAGGATATTTAATTGAATGGTTAAGTATACTCTGTTAGTAAGATACTACTTCAGACTATAGGGGCAACTCAAAAATCACACTACACTGAGCAAACAATGGATGTAGTGGTTGTGAAAAGATCAAGAAATTTTCCCTATAATTTGGTTAAAGTGGATCAAAATTACATGATCATCTCTTGTGTTATCCACATTTGGGACCATATAAAAATGCATGAAAATTTAGTTTTAGAATAACCCCACTCTCCATAAAGTTATTGTTGATATAAGGCAAGTAGTCCAAAGTTTTATGTCATTGTACAATATTTTGAGAGAAGGGAGGTGTAAAAAATTAATTATTCATGAATTTTTATTTTTGGATTAACACTTAAAATCCTCTCAAGAGCACATATATAGATGGACTTTGATAGTACTATCCAACCTTGTCAGTTTTAGGATCTAGAATGTTGCATTTAAGTGTTTTGTGTCATTTTATCCTTTATTGCATTATTTTTGAGTTTAATCTATCTATTTTTTTAATTATGCCACATAAAAATGAGTTTTTTTTAAACATCATGTTGTTATTTGGGGAGGCATTACACCATCCATTTGACACCATACCTTTGATTTAATATTTTGATAAATCTTTGTGTGTGTGTGTCACTTGATTAAAAAGGATAACGTTATGCTGCCCAAATCATTTCAAGTTTTTGTGACTTTGAGTCCTAAAAAAACCATTTTTTACATCTTTAGAGTGAGATAGCATCATTATTTTCTTGAATTATTTCATGGACTTGTTTTCCTTTGTGTCTAATATTCCTATTCTAAACTAAGCCATGTGTGACTTTTGGGTCTTTACCTCATGTCGTTATGTTGTTTAATTTTGTCTTACTTGGTGTTTATTCAAAGAAGCCTAGTTTTCATTATTGTTTGTGGCTTTATTTGGGATAAATATCTTACCTTATTTATGACTTTAGTTTCATTCCTTATACCAATTGACCAAGTTCGTGTTTGATTTCGTATGCCTAGTCTATGCCAAAGTGTTTCAGATTTTTTAGATTAAAATATCATACCTTTTGTTTAAAGTCTATATTTTGTGTTGAATTTGGAAAAGAGACCTAGAAAATGCCTATTTTGAGCCTAGATATTATGTCATGTTTGGCTAATAGACCTAGAAACTTTTCTTTTCTTAGATTAGTCTTGTTTGGAACACTTTGAACCTAGAGTTTGGCATGTCAATTTTTAATCAACCACTTGACCTTTTTTTGAGACATTTAACATTAGACATATGATGTAATAATATTTTGTATAAAGTTTTATAATATACCATTTAAGAGATACAAATTCATTATTTCGATCGAGTTAAACCAAGTTTGAACTGTTTATCCTTTGGATAATGTTTTTAAGAGTTTATAGAACTCTAAGCCTTTTATGGAGATTTCATTATTGATGTGTATATGTCTCATTAAAATTATGGTAAAGCCATGTACAATCCAAGTTATGATAGAATGGTCACATAAATTGACTTTGTTCGAGACCCCTATGGTGAGTAGGTGGTTTGTGAGATGGATCCATATCCTCCTTGCAATACTCAATCTAGGGAACAAATCCAAGCACCAAATTCAGTCATACCTTCTTTGGGTCAGTTAACATAAGATATTTTACCTCTCTCTACTCATGGTGTCTAATACCCCACCTATACCATTAACACTACTTCATATTTTGTGAGCCACAGAGCTCCATAGCATCCAAGGATTACCATATTAGGACCTCATCCTTTGGCTTGTGTGAGCAACCAAGCTCTACAATGCCCTACCATTTATATACCAAGACCTCATCCTCTGGTTTTTATAAGAAACCAAACTCCATAATGCCCTACCATCTCTATTTTATGACCTCATTCTTTAGCTTGTGATAGCAACCAAGCTTCACAATGCCATACCATTTCTATTCCAAGACCTCATCCTTTGTCTTGTATGAGCAATAAAGATTCAAAACACCCTACCATTACCATTCTAGGCCATGCCACTTATGGTAACTCATTCTCTCAACAAAGTTGTGTACCCATAACTCAATGAGTAACATTTACCATCTTAAGACATAAACCAACCTTTGTTAAACCTATCATTGTCCAGCCACCAACCAAAACCCAATCATTCCCCACTTTAGAAAAACCATTCTGATTTTCAAGCCCAAACTAAGCCAATCAGTACCTCTATAAATGATCTAATCATTTGAAGACCAAGATATATTCAAATCTGGTATTTTACAATTACTTGTAAACCAAGGCCAAGAGAACCAACCAAGATATTGTGATTTTTTTGAAACACCTATTTATGATGAGTCAACCTATGATAAGTCACTTTTTGATCCTTTACCTGTTATGGAGGAGTCTCACTTTGACAAGCCAATCTTTATTAAGTCATATCTTAATGATTATAACTACCTTTGGGTAAGTTACTATCTCGACCATATGCCTATTTTTAAAGAGCCTCCCTTTGAAAAGCTAGCCTCTGTGGAGTTGTCTCCTAACCTTTTTCCTATCATTGACGAGTCTCACTTTGAAAAACTAATCTATATGGAGTCCATTATGCCATCACAGGCCATTACTTCTCCAAAACCAAACAATCAACAAGACATCATTGTAGCAACATTCATACTAGATGAAGAATCAACATTGAATTTAGGTTCTATACTTGAACCAAAATCAAGTTTAGCATCAGAAATAGAATCAAAGTTAGTCTCAATATTGGATTTAGAGTCCATTGAGTCAAAGTTAGCTTCTGAATCAAAATATGTTCATGATTGTTATATCATTGGTTACACATGCCTTGCAAACTAATTTGAATATATGTATGATCTTTCCATTATTTTTTAGGATGATTACTTTAGCTTTGACATAAGTTCTCATAGTATCTTCTATGAGGATTGTGTTTCCTCTTCCCATTCTATTACTGTTCCATATGCCATTAACACCAACCAACCTAGCCATTATATTGACCTTCCACCTCCCACAAGTGTCGATTAGGACCAAAAAAATACACCTTGTTAAATTACATCCATGAAGATAGTAGTTACAAAATATCAAGGGGGGCAAGACCATAGTCATGTACAAGAAGAATAAACTCCTAGTAAAAACTTTTCAGATGAGTTAGGGGATAATAAAAGTTTAAATTCAACATCTTATAGTGAAATTTTTTTTGAGGCTCTAAAAGACAATCAAAGTCAAAAGTATGCATTCCTTGGTGAAACCTTCTCAGAGGCACTATGGGATAATCAAGATAACTTCATTGATAAAACCTCATCGAGATGCCAATAGTTGATCACAATAGTTCTTAATTGATTGATGAAGACATTATCAAAGATCAAATTAGTATAGCTTTTAGGCTAAAACATAATTAGATGGTAGCTACTCTCAGGCTCAAATAATATAAGAATTTGAGGGTCCTATCGAGAGCATATTCAAAATTCTTTGGCTCATTGTAACTAAAATTATGTCAAATCTAGAATCATCAACATTATGTGTACCCAAAAAATTCTTGATCTACCCACCTCATTCCCCAATATAAAGTAATTAAATCATACAATAATTTTAACCCTTGTTAGTTCAACCAAGAATCTCCTTACTAGTAGGTTGCTCAAATTCATCTTTATCCTCTACATCAATTTACCATCATATTTACCATTATCAAGATACCAATGATTATAACCACCTCTAGGCAAATCATTATAAATCATCCTGCTTATACTACCAGTGATTCTAACTGCCTTTGGGTAAATCATTATATTTCCATCTATTTAGAGGTCAATGATTATAACAACATTTGGGAAAATCATTATCTTTCTTCTATCCAACTAGGGCATGTTTTCATTATGATAATGCTTATAACCACCTTTGGGCAAATCATTATCTCTATCCACCCAACTAACGAGTGTCATTTAACTCCTCATTTAATCAATGTTCAATTGATGTCTTATCAAGCAGGGCTGGTGTCCAAAGCTATCTGCAGTAAGGTGTAGGATGGTAGATCTAGAATTATGCTTGTGGGGGTGTTTGATGGTCCTATTATAACTTTGACTAATGAAAGAAATGTGTCTTAAACTACTTGATTCACTCTTTTGATGAAAAACTAAAGATGTAACTATTTAATCAGGTGAATCCACTCTTTTTCTTGAAAGTAAAATAACACTCCTATTTATGCTTACATGGAAATGGAGATGTTTAACTTAAAAGGAAATTTGATTCACATGTTTGCTGAAAATAAAACACACTTTGATTAGAAAGGAAATGACTTTAGTATAAGGAAATGCCTTTTGAACTGTGAATTTGTTTTGATGTTTTATGAATGAATGCAAACATTAGCAAGATTCTAATTAGTTATAACAAAGAGTTAATATAACATAACATAAGTACCGTACATAATTCTTGGTTCTAAGGAGAGTGGACCCTTGTTCCTCTCAAACTCAAGAACAAAGATTAATCAATACTAGAAACTAAAGTGATAATTCATAAAACTAAAATGATTACAATCTATCTAAAACATGTAATATGCTTATACGTATCTTTCATCTATTATCTTTCAATAACAAAAGTCTTACATATTATGCTAATATAATCAACTCAAAATAGGATACAAAGAGATAGGATTACTTGGTTGATCCACTCATCCAAAGATAGGATATTGGATTTCTAAGAGATCCAATTATTTTGATGAAATAGATATACTATCCTATAATAATCCTAAGATCCAAATATATACAACTTTATCAAATGCAAATCCTACAAAATAGTAGGTGAGTATTTTCCTCATTTGACTCCATCTGGAATGATTCTCTCTCATCTTATCTGGGCATTAGCTTCCCCATTTTTAGCTCTATCTTTATAGAATCCATGTAATTGACCCTGCAGACTCGATAGGAATGAGCCTATGGAGTCTATAGAAATAAGCCTGTGGAGTCTGTAGAGACAAGCCTACAAAGTCCATAGAAACAAGCTTGTGGAGTTTATAGAAACAAGCCTACGCCATCCTTCAAATTGATGTTGTTCATGATGATTTCTTACTATTTTATGTTGGTCCTCCCATGTACTCATATGAACACATGTGTCTCAAAAGCATGAAAAAATAGACCTACAGAGTCCGTAGATTCATTCTGTGTGAGTTCATAGTTCTACTAGATGGAGATCAAAATTGAACTTTCACTATACATCGCCTATGTCTTCTTCCTGAGCATTCTTCACAACAAAAATAACTAAAACATGCTATGTATTAGACATTAATGATAAAGTAAAGTTTTAGTCTTTGGTTCAACATAAACAAGACAAATATCTACTTTCCATGTAATAGCTATCTAACAATCTATGATCTGTATAAGATAATATCCTTAGAGAGATGAATTGAGGGAAATAACATGTCAATAATGAGCCATATTCTGAGCTCATCACCAACTGGGGCATGTTTTTTTATCCTACCAATGATTATAACTATCTATAGGTAAATCATTGTTTTCCCTTTAATGATTATACCTACCTTTGAGAAAACCATTATCTTATTACCCTAAGCCTTTTTTAATGATTATAACCACCTTTGGGCAAACTATTACCTTTTTTGTTCTACCTATGCTGATGATTATAACTGCCTGTGGGTAAATCATCCTATTTGTCTACCCACTTAGGGTAGCTTCATATGCCATTGATTATAAATATCTATGGGAAAATTAGTCTTTTCCACCCCCTTTTATCTTTTTGGTCCCATCATTTCTTCTTTTTGATAGACTGATCGATGACCCTTTTCACACACCGTTCCCTCAAGGGGGTACCTACAATTCATCCATTACCATTAAAGTCATAGGCATACATGCCATTTTCATTATTTGAAAGATGTTACTATGCTTATCGCTTATAATACCTTTTCAAACATGGGCAAATTGTAGACACCTAAAATTGGCCACAATTAGCCTTCGATTGGAATTCATACCAATTCTTACCAACTATTGTAAATTAAGTCTAAGAATCATTGAACATCCTAAATTTTCTTGAACATCAATCATCAAATCTTATAATCATGTTGAGACATCCCTATTTGGGGTATCCTACCCTATATAATCATAACCTCTCATAGATTCATCTCTAATCATCTTGCAGCATCGTAATAGTTAATTTGGCCTATGGACCTATTAAATGGTGCACATGAACAAATATCAAATCTTGAAAGAGCTAAATGTCTAATTAGAATTAATTAACAAGCTAAACCAAATTAAATGCCTAGTTTAATTATGTATGTGTAATTAATGAAAAACTAAGAAAAGAAATTCAAAAATTTAAATATCTTAGCCTTTCATCATTGCCTTTATTATTTGTCAAGCTCTTTGAAAATATCTTAAAATATCTATTTGGAGAGCCATGCCTATTCATTGAAAATCATTATTACTTGGCAACTATTAACTCTATTGGAGTTATATTTGACTCACTTAGGTTAGGTTTGAACCCATTCTAAGCCTTAACTCACCCCTAACTCACCTTGGGTGAGGTTTAAATCGTTAGGCTATAAATATAATGCCTTTCCTATTGAATCCTGAGCTATTTTGGTGTAAAGTTATTATGCATAAATGTCTTCAAAAACTCTCATAAGCCAAAGTTATAATGCAAATTTTGAGAGCGATAAGCCATTTGGTTTAGTTTTATAATGCCAAAATTGCCTTACAAGTAGTGTTATAATGCCAAAATATTGATCCAAGATACATAAAGCCACATCAAATCCAATGGTTCCAAGGAGAGAAGTATCTAACAAGCTTCATTTTCTAAAGACTCTTTGGTACACAGCCTGAGAAAGCCACTCAACAAAGCATTTAGAGCTCTCAAAGAAGATAAAGGATTTTGCGTCTTCTACATTTTAGTTGTGCTCTTATTTTTATTTTGTTACTAAGCTCCCCTCAATTCTAAGATTGGAGTGTAAGTGTTAGTGTGTTTTAATTTGAATTTTCTTACTTGAACTAACATACTACTAACCTCCCTTCTTGGATTCCTATAATCACAATGTCGATGATATTATCTAGGTTCAATGTTAAATGTCTTATATAAAATATATATTAAAATAAGATGTAACTACCTAGATGATTCTAGGTATATCTTCACCTTCACTCTAGTGCATTCAAATTTGGGTCATGGATAGTCATTCCTTATGAGATGGCAAAACCCTAGTTTTTCATCTTTAATGTGACCTTGGGGGAAAATGATTTAGTCAACACATAATATCTAGCTGACCCCAATGACTCCATTGTCAAAGTACATTGCCTACATAGCCAATACTTTGAATAAGGCCTCAGATTAATGTATTTCTCCCATATGTGTTGGCATGTGTGTGAATCACACAATGTGTATAAAGTATGTAAAATAGTGACCTAACTTGTAGCTTGGTAAATTAGGCTCTTGGTATGCTATTATATTACCTTAGACCTATAGATGTGATGTACCTATGACTAGCATAGAAACATGGAAGCTTTATTCAATTGAATGTTCTTTGGTAAGAATACTTAGTATTGTTCCCATGGTGCTAGGTGAGAAATCATTGAAGGTTGATATTTTATTTATATCAATATTTTTGGAGTAATAAATCACATTAAAGCACCTAGGTTGGCATTATAATACATTTCATTTTAAAATTGGAAGACTCTAGAGCACTGGGCACTTGTATCAGGATAGGACATTAATTTCAATGCTACTATCTACCCTAAGCATTAGTGTCCAATAAGAAGGAGAGTAGGTATAGGTTTAAAACTTAAAAATATGGAGGATAAGTATATTTTAATCATTATGGGCAAGAGAGAAGACATGGGTCATCAACATAAGAGTGGTTGGACTAAGAGACATAGGCCAAGGGGCACAAAGATAAAATAGATGCAAGACTTATGGAAGATAGAAAGGTAGATAACTGAGAGAAACAACCAAGGTCTAAGTTTTCCAAGTGTACAAGCCTTAGGTAATATATAATCAAAAAATATCATCTACATTTGCATCCCCTTTAATATAGTAATGAAATTTCTAGTTTAAAGGAAAAAATGCATACCCAGTTGTGTATGCACACCTTTTCTTTGCATCTGCCCAACTTGAGTGCTTTGTTGGTGACTAACCTATAATAAAGATCATGTTACAACATAAAATTAGTGCATATAATATTATTTTAAATTACTTGAAATATATTTGATATTGAAAGAACAATGTTTAAGAGTACACCTATGTGTCGATGTAATTGCCTTGCCTATTGACAAGTTAATTTAGAAAAGATGTATCATTGTAAGGGTATAAAATTGAGGTTAGGATAAATATAGATAAAAAATTATATATATATATATATATATATAGGAAGACACATGCCCTCAACTTTGGATCAAATGTGAGTTGCCACCTGACAGTTGAGATTAGCTCAACTATACAACCCAATGATACTTATAACCTGGTGAGGCTAAATGATGAAGTTCAACCTAAAAACTTATCAATATTAAGTTATTTGATCAGCTCAATCATATCAAAAAGGTGAACCAACTATTACAATCAATTGGCTTAATAAAAGTCCATAAAAGTCTATGGGGTATCAGTACAAAAAAAGTTTGTGATATGGTAATAGTCCATAAAAGAGTTTTGGAATCTGAAATTAATTTATATTTTATAATATTAGGTACATGTTTCATAAATTATTCACCTTAGATATGTCTCATGCTGAAACTATGTTTAAAAATAGTAATAATGTATATAATTATGTCATAACTATGAATCTAAATCATATAACAATGTGCTTTGGCCAATTTGAATTTTTTTTAAAATGTGGAGGACATGATTCCAAATTAATCCCCCATTATATATGGATAAATATATAACTTATTTAATTACCAATGTGGAGGACATCTTTCCAAAATATACCCCCACTATAAACTAAAGATTTTGCAACTGAATAGATGTGGAGAACATGCTTCCAAAGCATGCCCCCACTGAATATGAGAACTGATAAAAGTACCATATATTGAATGAGTTTGGAGAACATGGTTCTAAATCATGCCCCCATTTAATCTTAAAATTATGCATGTGTGGAATCTATGCCCATATGACATTACCCCACTGAATCTACAAACTAGTATAAGTACCAAATAATGAATAAGTGTGAAGAAGATGCTTTCAAAACATTCCCTTACTAAATATGAGAACCATGACCCTAAACTCACCTCAAAAAAATAAGACAATTGTACAATTTGTGAATGTAACCACGTATCATATAGAAGGAAACATGTCTAAGTAAATGTATAATTGAAGTACATATAACCAATGTGATCACATGTAGGCTTAAGATGCATGATAAAGATCAAGAAAATGAATATAAATTAACAATACAATATCATCAAGTAAAAAATCACACACACAAGAGAAAGTTAAAAGGCAATAGCCTAAGGAGACTATAAACAAGGGCCTTGTTCAAATGTTTCACAATCGAAGGGACATGACCTAGTCAAATGTACACAAAAGCAATAATGACATATTTAAATGTCTATATAATAATTAAAGACATATTAAAATATCAATGAAATCATACATAGGCATGGGGGCCACAAAAAAAGGATCATATTTAAATGCTCGAACAAACAAGACAAAACACTTTAGGAAGTGCATAAAGTAAAGCATAAGCAACCAAAATTAATATGTCATAGTATCCCATGGATCCAATGTGTTGGGAAAATTATGTTAAGTATATATCATGTGAATTACCCTATGTAAGATATAGTCATGGATAATAGACATGTGTAATTACATATGTAAGTTCAAACATGATAATGTAGAGTAATCATCAAATCATATAATTTATATATCAAGATTAAAGAAGTGGATGCTCCCATTGTCCATATGAAATGAGGAAAGGGAAGGCCCAACAAATGAAACAAGAATGTATCATATATTTGTGTATGCTTGTATCACACTCAAGTAGTGGTATGACACATATGTTTATGTAGGAGTAACTGAGTATGCCATCCACCAACATGGAAGGAACATATGGATGCCAAGGAGCCAAAATAACATGTATGTGCCAAAAGTGTTTTTGGATTTTTAAATGTTTTTGATTGATTGATTTATTTATTTATTAAATTTTTTAAGAGGAAAGATCATCCTATGATGTCATCCAATGGATGGTCATATATATCTCCCCACTATGAATCTGGTGTAATACCTTGTTTACTCTATTGAAGAGCATGTATAGGTGTAATAAGTGTCACTTTGGTATTAATGGTACTCTACATATGTAGAATATAACTTTGTGGTTGTGAAGCAATAATAGGATTAACAGGAGTATGGGTTCTTGAAACCCATAATTGAATGCTTGTTTATTTCTTTGGTATAGTAGTAGTATGTATATTTTGAGGTGCTCTACATATTTGAACATGTTGTGTAGTAGAAGATTAAGATTACATGGAATCCATTGTATGTCTTTAATGTAATAGTCTCTCAATTATTAGTCACCTAGTAAATGGGATTGCCTGTTGCTTACCCTTTTGTGGTGAATTCCTCAGTAGGATTGATAGCTAATTATCTAGATATAAGTTTATTTTGTGTAAGAGGATGCTCATATGGAATTCTAAAAATTGTAATTACCTAATTGGCATGAATGTATTTAACACACACATGCAATCTATAAGGTATTACATGAGGAGTATGTATCTAAGGTCTTCCCAATAAAATATCAAATATGCCTATATAAAGGCTAATTTATAATGTTGTAACCATATGGGTGGGATTTAACTGTAAAGGTAGATCAATATCATGAAGAATGGTTTAGGAGGTCCCATGGAAAGTTCAACCTAATCTAGTAGATGGGTGTAAATCATGATGAGTATGACCCAAGTGTGTAAATAATGTCATGGTGCAAATATTTATGTTTTCACCATTATCAGTCATAACATTATGTATGGGGTGTTTTTCAAGGTATGCTCAAATGAATAACTAATGAATATCATAGTCATCATTCTTAATTTCACTATCATCAAAGAAAATAGAAGGTCTCTGAACCATAAGAGGTGTATGTCATGTGTAAGTACCAATAACCCCATCTAGTGGGTGTCCATAATGTGATGGAGGAGTATGTGCATTATATTTCATTTGGACCTCTAGTTCCTTCTTAGCATGGTCTTGTAAAGGGTTGTTAAATATTTTTTTTTATGGTGATCACCAGGTTGTGAATCTGATTCCTTTGGAGGATCCTCAAATATAGGTTTTTAGTCATCAATAATATCTTGGATCTTGTGTTTCAAGGTAAAGCATATGCTTGTAAAATTTCTTGATCTTTGATGATAATCATAATAAGCATTTGCATCATATACTTTGTGTAGAGATTGACTCATATCAACCTCGATAGGATGAGGGAGAGATATAAGTTAGCAATCTATTAATTGTGGGAGTAATAAATCTAAGGACTTAGGTAAGTATGTAAATTATCTCCTTGGTTATTTAGATAAGATAAGTTTATTAGGCTATTATGTAATTGTGTTAATTATGGTGGTTGTTTCCTTTAAATCTTAGGAGGTTTTACCTTATAACTTGGTTTAATTATAAATTTTGTACTAGATGTAGATGCAAATGGTGTCTTTTCTGCATACTTGATATTATTCTATGATATAAGCTTCATTTTATGGTCCCATACAACATGGCATAAGAAATCAAAATATTTGAACTTATTAAAAACAATGGAATCATCTAAAGGAGCAAAAAAACTTTGCTTGAATATATCTTGTAACTCTTTGTCTACCATAAGATTGGTTATTTTGGCTAGCATTGTCTTATATCTCAAGACATAATCATTGATAGGTTCATTGGTTCCTTGTTTGTTTTTAAAAATTTGAGCATATGAAAACTTTTCAAAAATATTAATAGAAAAGTGTGTTAATAACTAGTCTACAAGAGGTTTGAATACTTTGAAACATTAGAGAGATAAATCATAGAACCACCTCAAGGCATAGTCCTTGAGGCTTCTTGAAAATAATTTGGTTAAAATTTTATAATTAGAATCATATTCAAGCAATGCCACATAAAATGCTCAAAGATGTTGTTTAGGATCACCCTTACCATCATAAAATGTAAACTTAGGTGTAACAAATCTAGTTGGAAAAGGGTGAAAATAGATTTCAATTGTAAGAGGGTCATGTAACACATCTTGAGAATCTATAGCATGAGATGATTTTAAATCATTTTGTTTAATGTTTTTAATATTTTATTCCAAGGTCTTTATAACTTGAAGTAAAGATTACATTGTAAGCCTAGTGGGATTTAGATTTAAAAATTAAGTAATCACCAAAGGGGATGAAAACATGTTTTGAGTAGTAATAGGCATTCAAATCGATATTTGTGTTGAAACAATGGGTAATTCCATGATAGATGTATCAATAGTAGTTTTAGGGAACAAAATTTTAAACACATAATCTATACACCCACTAGATGTATGTGGGTTGAGTTATATTACCTTCTAAGGATTCACCATTACTAGATAAGGCAACATTGGTTTTATATTATTTACTTATTTCATATCTTATAACATACAAATAAACATCTTTTAAGACCTTTTTATTATTGATATGAGTAATCAATGCTTCCTGACCATCCATTTGGAATCAGGGTTTTGCACTAACATTTTCCATTGAGTCATAAATGAAAAATTTTAAATTTGTAAGTATAGTGATAAAAAACCCTAATTAACATAAGGTTTGATGTTCAAAGATTAAGTTCACCAAATGTTTAACTCTAAAATGGAGATATAGATTAGGGTTATGTAGATTATTAATGGGTATATAGAAATGAAATGGCACAAGGGTGATAATCAAATTTATAGCAAGTCAATGAGATGTTAAACTCATATATAAGCATACACTTAATTTATTATGCTGAAATAGTCTAGATATGGAAAGTATAACTATGCTAGATATAAAAATTACAAATAAGTGAAGTACTTAGCTTATTCTGATGTTATTGTAGTTCTGGATGTGAAATGAGATAAAATCAAGTGAGGAGATTTTGTAACAATCTTTATATTCAATTTCTAATGCTTCTGGCTCTCTAGATAGTAATGTCAACCTAGGATGGTTACATCGATACTATTATCTAGGTTTGATGTTATCATTTTATACAAAGTATTTGCTGAAATGGGATACAACTACCTAAATTCTTCTAGATTTTTTTCACCTTCACTTTGGTGCATTCAGATCTAGGTTATGGATAGTCACTCCTTGTGAAATGGCAAAACCCTAATTTTTCATCTTCAATGTGACCTTAGGGAAAATTATTTAGTGGGAACATGGTGTTGAGCCGATCCCAATAACCCTACTATCAAATGATGTTGCCTACATAGCCAATACTTTGAAGAGGGCCTCAGATAGATGTAGTTATCCCATATGTGTTGGCTTGTGTGTGAATCATACAATGTGTGCAAAACAAGTACAATAATGATTTAGCTTATAACTTAGAAAATTTGGCTCTTAGGCTACTCCTCTAGTAATTCAAACCTATATGTGTGTTATACATATGATTGGTATGGAAATAGGGAAGATTTATTCAATTGAATGCTCTTTAGTAAGAATACTTTTTATTGTTCCATGGTGCTAGGTAAGGAATGAATGAAGGTTAATCTTATATTTATATCAATCCTTTGGAGTAATAAATCACATTAAAACACTTAGGCCAACCATTGGAATACATTTCATTTTAAAATTAGATGACTTTAGAGAACAAGACACTTATGTCAGGATAAGACAATAATGTCAATGTTATTGTCTACTCCAGACATTAGTGTCTAGGGAGAATGAGAGTAGGTACAGGTTTAGAACTTGTAAAGATGGAAGATAAGTACATTTTAAGAATTTTGGGAAAGATAGAATACTTGGGTCATCAACATAAGACTAGTCAAACTAAGAGACACATGTCATTCCAAGTGTATAAGGCTAAGGTGAAGTATAATCACAAAATATCATCTACAATTCTATATGTGGTGATTTTTTTATTAATTCATGGACACTAATATGCATACAACCTTAGACTATTACTTCAATACATATTTTCTTTCCTTTAAAATAGTAAAAATAGCTAAAATAAATAATAACAAAATGAGAGTAATAGATGCTCATTATTCCATTTACATAAATAGTTTTAAAAAAACATTTTTTCTAATTTATAAAAGTGTTTATTATTGATATAAATGATTTCACTAGTTTACAAAAAATATCATTGCCTATAAACTCAACTATTTTAGATCATGTTATGATTAAGCATAATATTTTGGTGCTATAATAGAATTATTATCTTTGTGTAATTTGACTACAAGATTTACTTGCATTGAAATGTTATTTTATTGCCTTCCATAATGCTTTAGGCAAAGAAAATTGAGATCAAATTTAATCTTTATTATTACTCCTAAGTAACTCTGAGTTTATCTGTTTCATGGGATAAAGTTAAACTATATTTTGATTCAAGATTTACACAAATATATGGATGTTGGTGTCATATATGTTCACTTCTTGTTAATAATATTTTTTGGTGTCTTTATATTTTTTGCTCAAATATTTTCTAAAATATTTTGTATAATGATTTTATTTGTTTTTATATGCAAAGTTTGAAAGATTTGGATGCATTCCTTTGTGTTAATCCTATATAAGACAAGTTTTCAAATAACTATTATGTTAGATGATTTGATTTATTTCATCTTATTTAATTTTTCAAGTACCTATGTGGCATATCCAGTACCCATAATAAAATTACTATCTTTATGAAAATTGATTGTTAGGGTTTGTTTGCATTGAAAAGTTATTTTATTGCCTTCCATACTTCAAGAAAAGATATTTGGGATTGATTCTAATTTATTATTAATTATGATTAAATATGATTTTATCTAATTCTAAGGATAATAACCCAAAATTTCCCATATCAAATTAATTCTAAACTACACAAGTTTTCTCGAGCATGTTATAAAATTGTTGTGTAAAATTATTTAAAGTGTTTATATCTATAAAAGGTACTGCTGGCCAAGTTTGACCCCAAGTCAAATTTGGGTCAACCCATACTATTTTAAACTTTTGAGTAAATTTTCATATGTCCTATGGGTTCTCCTATTGTCCTATATGTCCACTTGTCCTTCCTCTAGTCCTTGTTGAAGTCCATTCTCCCAGTACTGGCCTAGTCAACAAGGTCAACATTGGCCAACCATGGCCAAACTTAGTCAAAGGCTCAATTTTTTTTATAAATGTCCTAAAATGGTATTTAACAGGTTTCAATGTGTCTTCAAGTCATAAATTAACCATTTTCTAGGTCTCATGTGCAAAAAGGGTCATTTGGCCATATTTTAGCTCAATTAATGACATGTACAATTTTTTCCTAGAAAACAATTGTCACCAAGCTCTAGGTAAACGTAGAAGAGGTCAGGTAATGTTGGAATCCATCAAATGATAGTTATAAATCAGTTATGATCAAGAAATGGTAGTTTTCCCTTAAAAATAGGAGCTTTTGGGGACTTGTACGGACTTACCAAGTCCATCATCAACTAAAAATTTGGTAAGGGTAACTATTCACCTCCCATAATACATTTAATTTCCTGTTTTTCAAGAAAAAATCAAAAAAAATCATCTACAAATTGTTTTCCTCCATTTTCACTTGACAAGCAAAGAAAGAGCAACTTCATGCACTTGGCATGGGCCGTACAGGTGGAATTGGGAGGAGTGATTTTAGGGGTGGATATTAATCTTAGTGTACTTAATTTTAATAATAATAACTTAATATTTGGTGAATTATCCTTTATGAACAATCAGTTACACTCCAGGCAGCTTTTTATGCATTTACAACCATGAGGGGGTCTCCTTTTGAGCTAGTTTCAGAAGTTTTTGATTTGATTTTATAGGTGAAGTATTTCCATGATATATTCAAGGTATTAATACATGTTTTAAATTTTTATCTTTGTTTTATTATGCTCAATATCTTATCAAACCTCTTCTAGGCTTGTTTTGGTTTGTCATGTCCAGTTCTTCCATCTATAGGTGCCTTGCAGATGATTATCATGTGATGAAGAGTGTTTTAAGGTTATTATCAAGTTTTTATTTATGTATGTTATCCATTTTTAATGTTAGAATTGCATTTGATATGATGGGGGGTATCTAAACAAGCATACCAATGCCCATTTTGCACTCTCATTGTCTTGCTTCTCAAAATGTGCATCTACATGCTCCTGATAACATCATCCTACCTTAATAAGAATATTTATAGGGTTTTAAAAGTCTTGGATACCTTATAATTATGGTTGATTATTAAGAAAGAGACTCTAAGGCCTAAACTATGCATCATTGTTCACCTCCCTCTCCTACTACCTATATGCATAGAATTCTTGCCTACAAACAGTCAAAGGAGGAACAAAATAAGTCATGTTGGACCTAAAAAAACACATTATGGGATCCATTTTTAAGACCTAATATTAAATCTTTTTTAATGTGTCAAAGTAGCACAAAGAGTCTAAAATAAGCTTGGAGTGAGTGGATTATGTTTAGGCCCTCAGTTCTTAAATCCTAAAAATAGAGGCCCAAGGGGTTTTATAAAACCTTATAAAACATGATTAAAATGTGTTTGAGTCATATAATTTTATGAATCTTGTATCCTTTGGTGTAGACAAGTCCTATGCCAAAAGAGAGCTCTATAGGATAGATGAAGAGTGGTCTTCTAGAGGCCCAAAGTTGCTTAAGAAACCACTAAAAAGGGGCAGTGAAACCTACAAGAAGCTTATGAAGAAGTGAATCTACACTTCACATAGAAGTACTCAAGTGTTACTATTAAGTTTAATATGTTTCCAATGATTCAAATGAAACTACTATCTCAAATAATAAGGTCAAAAGTAGAATTTGATGTTGAGACCTCCAAAACCACATCCCCTGTCTGCACAAGGGACTGAGTCAACCATCTACAACTGAGTATAAAATAGTGGGATTAAAGTTGATAAACAATTCTCTTAGGACTTACAAAAGAAAATTTATTCAATTATTCTTTGTGTGGCTCCAAGGAAGGTTTCAAGAGTTGATGAACCATTAATAAAGGATGGAGGAGACCTCAATAAGCACCTATACCCAAGGCAAGTGACTGTAGGTAGATAGTGAGGAATATGGGATGGTGTTTAGTGATTCCAATATTGGAAAGAGGAAGTTAATAATCTCAAAAAAGTGTTGTGTCTTGAGAGACTCTATGCTAATCAAGAGTATGGTTAAGCTCTATGACAAGCCATTCCCACCTCAAGGGAAGGTAAAGGCAAGGTTCTATCACACAAACATAATTAAGAAGGGTATACAGGCATTAAGGTCAAAATGGGTTTCCTTTGCAATAAAATATGTTTTATTGATGAAGTTAGACTATAAAAGTGAATAATAACCTCAATATACTCATGGTAGACCCTTACACAACATCCATAAGACCTAATTCTTGCCAAGATACATCATACAGGGGCATAACATGATTGTTACAATCAGGGGTTGAGGGTTTATAAGAGATTAAAAACATGAGGATAGTATTATGACCTAAGGAACATTTAAGGAAGGTATATATTCATAATTTAATCTCATACCATACCTTGAAATACACCCATAGAGGTTAATAAATGAGGAAATAAGACTGTCTCAGTCATACAATAGATAGGATAACATTGTTTGGTGGGTGGAGGTGACCTATAGCATGATATTACTGAGTCTAAAGCAAGGAATAATGATTATATAATATAAAGTGGGATATTATTCATTAAATCCAAGATCTTAATTCATTCAAACATACCAAACAAGGAGGTCTCCAGGAAAACAACTCAGTCATCATAACACCCTTGCACACCGTCCTACACTCTAAAAGTTTTCTTGAGTAAAATGAGAGGTTGGAGGTCTTTTACTTGGATTTCAAAGATAAAATTTGGTACACAACATCCTTGGGACCCATTAGACACTCCAAAATAATTTTATTTGATTATCTAGCAAGGAAAACCCTCTCTATTTTGTCTTAGAGTAGGTTCACTTTTGCCTTGCACAAGGGGATAGTTTTGAGGAAGATAGGTCAAATCATGAAATATAGGTCAATAAAATAACAATTAATGATTGGATAAGCTAGAAGAAATATATGGAAACCTAAAAATACTTAATAGAATATTTGGGAGCAAGTAGGATGCTCCACACAAGGAGCTTTACAGTCACCATGATAAAGGAATGGTAAGCAAAGGGTTTGGTATGGGTGGTCATTTTCATTTCTAACCTTAGATAAGATTCCTATTTAATTTGGTCATGTTTAGGGGATCATTTTAGAGGTTATAAACCATTATAAGAGGAAAATTAATCTACCTAAACCTCATTTTGGCAGGTGTAGACAAACCTATTGACAAGGTCTAAGCCTAGCTTCAAAATAGGGTCATTCTTCATTTCCAACTCTAAGGGATCTATTATATTAATTTAGGCATGTTTTGGGACATATGTTGAGGTGTATGAACCATTGGTTATCAAATAAATGCATTAATAAGCCATTCTTGGCTCAAAATGACTCAAAACCTCACAGAAGTGCACAAAATAGCTTTAATGTCAACTTCAAATGCTCAAAAATTTAATGACCATTTGCATGAGACCCTAAGGAATTTATAGGAGTTAGGGAGGTTCCTTAAGGAGAACTCAATGGCATTTTATTAGAGGTTTAACTTATGTTCTTTATGAACAAATGTTAAGACCTGAAACCTCTAAAACCCCTTGCAAATCCTCCTCACAAACTCAATGGAGAAGATGAGGCTCAAAGTGCATTCAAATGGATGAATTTGAAAATGATTATAAAATATAAGTTGTTACCAACTTCATTAGTATCAAAGCCATGGAATTATATTGTATGGAATCTATATAGATGGAGTAAAAAGTAGGTTTATTTGACATTTTATTATGTTTTTAAGGTCTTGAAGATGATCAAAGGATGCCAACCATTTGGGAGGGTAGCTTGGAAATTTATCCAACTTTCCATGCCATTTTTAGATCTTGTAAATACTCACAAGTGCCTCTACTAGGTCTCTAACTTTAGCCTGTCTAAATTGGCATCTAGAATGACATAGTGGACAAGGTGGAAACTCAATTTTAGTGGTCTTTTATGATGTTTCTAATGAATCCAATCATATGAGGTGTCCTAAAATGTTTCATAACATGTATTTTCTAGATCAGTTGAGAAAGATGAAAAGATTTCTAGTGCCAATTGTCAAAGCAAGCCTAATGGAGGGTGATTATGATTGCAAGGTGATGATGAGCTTATGTAAGAGATTTTCATGATGAATAAAACTCAAAATTTAGGTGGAATCATCTTTTTATTTTCCTCTCCTCATCATAAATGTTACAATTGTCCCTAATCTTCCTTGGAATGCTTAAGAGGAGCCCATGATGAAGGTATTTTTCCAAAGGAGAATGATTGAGGAGTTGCTACACCACACTTGGAGAAAATGCTAATTTGGGAAATAATGATGTTCACATCAGTTTTATAACTCCTTTTCCACCTCATTAACATGAATTGTAACTAATTTTCATCTTTGGACACTCGTCTTTGTGCCTCTTCAACTTCTCTCTTCTCTCTCTTCTTCCAAATCTATAAATGCAAGCCATTTTGTCTTTGCCAAAGGATTCCAACTCTTGGTATGGTCAAGCCCTACCAAAATTTTACCTTGATTTGCACTTAAGATAATAATAAGTAAGCTATTTATACTCTAAGTCCATTTTCACTATGTTTTGAAGGGATCCATCTTGAAAGTCAAGTATAGATTGAGTTCATCTTGTTTTATTTGATCCTTGAATGTGTTGCTGCAAATGACTTCTCTCCTAACAGGTTTCATGACATGTATGCTACTCTAATATACTCTTGAAGTGTGTATGAGTTTCATAGTATCATATCTAACCTTCCCTTCACTTGACTTCATTTTTTGAGTTATTATTTGAATTAATGAGAAACACTAATGCTAGGGAGCTCCATTAATGGTGTGAGGCTAGTTTGATTATCTTAGTTCATTATACAGATCCCAAGTGTATGAATGGAAGCAACTCTTGGTGTATCACCTCCTAGTTTAGGTTTGCTTTATGTATATTTCTCTCCCTTTTCACCAATTTTAGGTAGTTTTAGTAGCATAAGCACATCAAGTCATATCTAGGGAGCTAGCCCTCATAATCTAGAGATTCATCTCTCTTATAAGTTCACCCACAACTTGAGAGATGTTTCCATGTTGCATAAAATTTTATGGGTTTCATAGAGTGTCCTAGGGTTCACACTTTCATGACAACATGTACTTAAAATATAGAACATTACATAAAAGTTTAAAAAAGGAAATTATAAAGTTAAAAAGAAAAGAATCTAAAACATAAGGTTAAGTCAAATAGTTGTTAAGTAATGTGTATCATTAATGATTTATATAATTAGGTTTGTCATATATACATGTGTTGCCTTAATTTTACCTTATAATTTAGTGTAGAATTTATGTATTAGTTGTTTTATGTTTTAGATATATGGGTACATATGATCTTTCTTTTTTGACATTGTGTTTTTTTTTCATATTTAGTTCTATGTTATTGGACTATAAACAACTCATTAACCAATCCTCTCTTTGTGAAGCATAATCACTTGACAATATTATTAGACTTTTTTCAGTCCATTTGTTTTGAAAATTATTATAACAAAATCTAATAAACATATTCCAATTTTTTCATATTTAGTTCTATGTTAATTTTTAACATTGAAATAAAATTTTACATTTATAAAAATGGCACAATTTTGCATTCAAATTTAATATCTTTACACACACACACACACACACACACACACACACATTACTCATTTTTGTTGTAACAACTGACATCCCAATGTTTTGAACCCATTTGTCTTTTAATTTCCTAGCATATTGGGGATATAATGATACTATCATAGTTTTAAAAGTCATATTTGACCATGTTTATGAAGACATTACTTAGGAGGAAATGAGATTAGAGGTGGGTGATTTTAAAGCTCTAGAAAGACCATTTTCTTATCACTTTTACTATTTTCATTGTGAGGGTTTAATCCTAATCATTATAAATTAAACCAAAATGTATTACACATTTTTAGTGGTTTTTCTTTGTATGAATGGACCTAAATAATTTTTATGAATGTTAGAGGTATAATCACTGGGGGTGAATCAGTGATGATAGATTATCTAGTTCAATTACCAACTCTTAAAAATTCAACATACATCAACTTGATCAAGCAAAATAAAAATGAAAGCACATACATCCAAAGCATACATAAGAGCATACATTACATGAACACATCATATATATAGGAAACCCTCTTAGGGGACAAAACCCACTAAACCTTACAAGATGGACTACAATCCTATAATAACAAGATCCAAAATTTATACTATAACCAACTCATCAAGGAACATACATCCCTTAGTTTAGTGAGGCACCAATCCCACAAGGAGCTATTACCCCTATCTAGTTGAGCACCCACAACAACTAGACCTTTAGCAAGCTTTACCTTGCAAGGAGGAAACAACCCCTTAGGCAACCAAGCACCCACTTAACTACCTGAATAGATCACCTTGAACACTTTTTTTTATTATTCAACTGATGATGATCACCTTTGTCTACAGTCTACACCTCCAATCTTTCTCAAGGAGCCTCTAGGGCTAACTTGCTCAAACTACCTCTTTTAGGCTCATTATGTCCAATGCCCTGTGTGTCCTACATCAACTTAATAAGATAAGCATGACTAATCTTTTTCACTCTTTTTTGGTATTCAGTGACTAGTACCTTCTCTTTTAAAGGTTCTCTCATTCATTTGAATCCTCACTCTCACAACTACTTAACTCTGCACTCTCAAATCTAGAAACCATCACCTTTGCTTTCACTCTTTATAGAGTCTTCATGAATATTATATTTTTGGTCATCCAAAAGACTTTCCTTAACCCTTAAGACTTCTATCACACTAAGACATAGCTCAAATCTATTATCATAGGATAGCCATTATCTTATTAGCCCCAAACCACCATTAGGTCTTGGTGAGACCTAAAACAATTAGGCCTTCTTACTCACACATTACATGTGAGACTATTTAGACCACCTTCATCCTTTACCAATGCTTCAAACACATCAAACCTATCTCCAATATCTCCTTACTCACTTCCCCATGGGTCCATGCCATTTGGAACACCAAATCACACCTTGACCCTACCAATTAGGTATCCTCTCTTTAGGATTTCATACACAAAAAACACAATCTCAAACTTATGAATCAACTACTCAAATATTTCACATAGTCATATGATTATATCAAATGGGTGAACCCTTTAGGACCTCCAAAATTTCTTCATATGCTTTAGATACTTCAGTACAAGCTCTAAGCACTCAAAATGACCACTTGGATTGGTCATTTATAGTCAAGCTATTTTGATTCTTTATATCTAATCAAGGGAAAACTATGACAACCAATGCCTTCTCATAACCCTTAGAGATTTATAAAACATGTCCTTGCTCATTTTATTTTTCAATTCTGCTTAGAACACCTTCAACTCACCTTTTCAAGATGGTCACTGAATCTACCAGTGTATTCAAAAAACATAGTCAACTTCTAAGCCTTTATTCACATTGAAGATGGATTGGTCAAACCTCCAAAATACACACAAATAGTCTTCATGAAGTATACAATACTCTCCAATATTTATATCATCTTGAAACATCAAAATACTATCAAGAACACTTCAATTACCCTTCTTAGGTTACTTATAGAACATATTCAAACACACAGTCAACTTATAATATCAATATATACAATTGTACATTCAAATCTTATAAAAATATTCTCTCAATGTGTCTTTAAGTCCTTTACAAATTTTATTTTTACTACATTAAGAAATTCATTCTGGATCAAAAGATATAGCTCAAACACTATAGACTATTTTTCCCTCGTTAATTTGAATATTCAAATTCCAATGGTCACTAAGCAAATGTTAAACATTAGACACTTTGACCTCATCTTGTGCTCCCTAGAAAATTTAAACAAATATGCATTATCTATCTCCTCAAATTAGCCTATCCTTTATCTTGTAGTGCTCATCATTGATCTTAGATATGTGCTTCCATGATCATGCCACTTAGAATCTCTATGTGGCTTCTATGCACCCTGTACCATTTAGTTAACATGCTTACACCACTTGGTAGCTCCTTGTGTAATGTTGAATTATTGACTTAACATGCACCATTGGATCATAACTACATGATCATGTACTCATTATTGATGTCTTTCTTATAGGTTTCACACTCTCTATAGATATTTTTGTATGATTAAACACTCACCATTAGATCTGTTTGACTAATTGACCTTGGACTTTAATGTAGTTAAACTTGACAGTCTCTAGTCCATCACAGTCTGTAAGAGCAACTTTGAAGATTTATATCTCAAGCTAAAAAACACTTCAAGACTCCAAATCTTTAAGGGACATTCTTGGCACTATATAAAACATCTTCATGAAAACCTTTAACCATTGTTGACTTTTTGAGTACTTGTAAGAAATGCACAAACTTGTTGGATCACTCATATCTTCATGATGTGCAATGATGGTCTAACTTCTTTTAAGTTATAATATGCATGTTTCTCTTTCTAAATGATCAAATGACACATTAGAGCTTCACCAAGACATTTATGGATGTCTCACAACTTATTATTTATCCTTACTGATCTATACATATGCCATATATTCTCTAAGTTATTAATCTAATCACTTTTTCATTAATTCACTATGAATCATGACCAAGCTTGACATTAATGAAAATCATGACATTCTTAGGACACCAAGAGACTATGTCCAATAATCTCACCTTTGTCACTGATGGAAAAAAACCCTCAAAATGACTTCTTTCTCATTCTTCATTCTGATCTTTCTCCCCCTTTGACATTAATGACAAAAGGGTCTCTTCCTCAACATGCCAAAAATCAATCCTCAACATTATGTATGCATTCAAATATTAGTTAAGATGCTCAGGATACCTACATACTTTCAAGCATATGAATCAATTATTCCCCCTTTTATATGCACTAATCTAAACTTGGACTTCTCTAATCCTTGGACTTGTCTACCTATAGAACTCACAAGCTCTCTTTGATCATGCATGAAGATTCAATACCTTGTCAAAATACATGAATTGGTTTGATCAAGTCATCATGTCAATCTTCTTGAATTTACAACTATATCAGACTTATTCATATCTCCACCATGACTGGAACATCTCATACATGTTCCCCCTTACATCATATCAACCTTATCTTTAGTATTCATTATTTGATCAATCAATTTAAGTAATTGACAAGTTCTTACTTTTAGGACCAAAAACTCTAAACACACCTTGAGCACATTTGAACAAGATAAACATACCTTTATATGTAATATAATATCTCGATAACTCACCATCCTTGATCAGACACTTGGAAACTTCCATTTTCTACTTGCAAACCTTACATACACAACTTCATTCTTCACCATATTGACCAATTAGACCATCCATCAAAGATTGACCAAAAATTTAACTTTAGGATCACTGTCCTTGAATATATCTTATGAATCATTCCATCACAACACTTTAGAGCATTTACATAAAACTCATTCCTCCCCCTTAACCAAGCATATATTCTCATGACCTTTCTTGTCCTAAACCAAACTTGTTTGAAGACACCTTCACCCTTGCATAAGCTACCAACTTCATACCAATATCTAAAATTTTCGACCCAAGAGACCTTCATGACTTTCTTTGTCATTCAATATAGCCAAGACCCAACAAGCATCCACCATGCTTCCTCTTTCTGTAAAGTGTTTCCTTGAATATTAGAGAGAAAGACCCCTTTGACATAGTGAGACTAAAAGTCCCAAAACTTAGGAGACTCCCATGCCTCCATACTCTCATTTGAATTTTAGTCCTACCTCATCACTAGATTTACTTTAAATGGATCCTTGACTTCATTCTTTGCTTCAGACTTGTCAAAAAGTGAAGACAACAAAAATTATTGACTTTCCTTCATGTCTATCATGGAAAACAAACCATATTTGGTCTCAGCCTAATCTCTCTTAATAGTCTTAGGACTCCATATCCATGTATGATCTCTTCCTTTCATACTAGGATCTCCATATACCTTATTTTTCTTTGAGAATTCATTCAAAATTTTTTTTCAATATCTATCAATATGACTAGCTTTATGATATATGAAACAAACAAAATCATTCATACCTTTTGATTGATGATGATTGTGATCTTAACTGATTTCTTCTCCTCTAGCATTCTCTATAAATGTGGCCAAACTAATTGCATGCATAATAATGAATCTAGGATGAATATCTTATCTTCTTTCTTTCACTCTAAGAGCCTATTTGAACTTATCTTGATTAAAAGGTTTTTGCTTGCATAACCTAACAATATGACCAACTATTTGACAATTGTCGTAAATAATATCTTTAATACCTTTTTCTTGAATATAGAAGTGATATCTTTTTGACTGATTGATTCTTATTTCACAGTCCTTTTCCATATGACCAATAAGATGACAAACAAAACAATGGCCCATAAAATATTTTTGATACCTTGAAGCATATGGTTGTCTAATTGGTTTATTCATTTTGCCATTAACCTAATTTGACTTATTGTAATTCATGCTACCAACCTCTTTATCTTGTTCTAAGTTATTTTTATCTTCTTCAAGCTTTCCTATATTTATTATGACCTTTTTATTCTCATCTTTTAGGGAAACAAGATTAGTCTTCAATTGAACACATTCATCTTCTTTATCCATTATGCTTGAACTTGCAACTTCTAATTGAATTATGATATCTTTGATGGCCTTCTTATCCTCCTTATCCTTTTTGGCCATTTCATCTTTCAATTTACATGCTTTATCTTCCATATATTTTATTAGTTCTTGATTTTCCTTTTCTTCTCTCATGGATTTTCCTAACAAACTCTCCTCAAGAGATCTAAATTATGCTTCAAGACCTTTGATGATATTCCTCATTTTATAATTCCTCTTCTTTTTCTCTTTCAATTCACTAAGTGCACTCATGAGCTTAGCTTCTAGATCAACTTCTTCTTCCTCACTATTATGTAAAAATTCTTCATCAAACATGATGATATTTTCACCCATATTGTACCTTGGATCACCTTGAAGTGGTTAAACTTACAAATAAGGTCCTACTCTGATACCAATTGTTAGAGGTACAATCACTAAGAGATGGGTTTAATTAGTGATGCTAGATTATCCAATTCAATTCCTAACTCTTAAACATCTAGCATACATCAACTTGATCAAGCAACATAAACATGAAAGCACATACATCCAAAGCATACATAAGAGTATATATCACATGAACATATCATATATGTGGGAAACACTCTTTGGGGATAAAACCTACTGAACCCTACAAGATGAACTATAGTCTTATAATAAAAATTTTCAATAATTATACCATCACCAATTGATTAAGGAATACATATCCCTTAATTTATTGAGACACTAATCCTACAAGGAGCTACTACCCTTGTCTAGCTGAGCACCCACAACAAATAAACCTTTATCAAGATTTACCTTATAAGGAGGAACCAATCCCATAAGTAATCAAGCACCCACTAATCTACCTAAAAACATCACCTTAAACACATTTTTATATTCTTTAATTTATGATGATCACCTTTGTCTGCACTCTACACCTCTAATCTCTCTCAAGGTGCCTCTTGGGCTAACTTGCTCAAACTACCTCTTCTAGGCTCATTAGGTCCAATGACCTGTGTGTCCTCCTACATCAACTTAATCAAACATGCATGACTAATCCTCTTCACTCTCTATTGGTCCTCAATGACCAGTACCTTCTCTTTCAAATTTTCTCTCTTTTTCTTGAATCCTTACTCTCATAATTGCTTAACTCTACACTCTCAAGTCTGAAAACCATCACCTTTGCTTTCACTCTTTATAAAGTCTTCATGAATATTATCTTCTTGATCAGATAAAATAATTTTATTAACCCTTAAGACTTCTATCATGATAATACATATCTTAAATCCATTCTCATAGGTCATCCATTATCTCACTAGCCCCAAACCACCACTAGGTCTTGGTGAGACCTAAAATAATTAGGCCTTCTTACTCAAAAGTTATATGTGAGACTACTTGGACCACTTTCATAGTTTACCAATGCTTCAAACACATCAAAACTATCTCCAATATTTCTTTTCTCACTTCCTCATGGGTCCATACCACCTGGAACACCAACTCACACCTTGACCCTACCAATTAGGTCTCCTCAGTCTTTAGGCTTTCATACATAAAAAACATAGTCTCAGACTTATAAATCAAATACTCAAATATTTCACATAGTAATATGATTATATTACATGGGTTAACCTTTCAAGACATTTGAAATGTCTTCATGTGCTTTATGTATTACAATACAGGCTCTAAATACTCAAAATAACTCTCAAAATGACCACAATCACTGAGCAAATGTTAAACATCAGACACTTTGACCTCATCTTTTTCTCCTTGGAAACTTCAAATAAATACACATCATCAATCTCTTTAGAGTATCATGGTCTTTATCTTACAATGCTCACTGATGAGGCCACCAATTGCTAACTTTTATAGCCTCATCCATGCTTAGTATATATTTTTTTCCGTGTAAATCCCATAACTATCCATCACTTATGCAAATGAATGAATTTATGATTTTTTATGTACATTGATGTGTGTGTGTGTGTGTGTGTGTGTGTGTGTGTGTGTGTTTTATGTTATGAATTATTGATTTTTTTTCTTGATTGAATTATATTGGTGTGACTTTATCTAACAAGCATTTGAAGGGTCATGAAAGGATGTATAATCTTGCTAGGCCATAGCTACTATAGGCTACTCATATAAATTGTAGGCTTAACATATAGGTTTCCTATAGCCACTACAAGGTACCGATAACAACTATAGGCTTTACCCACAGGTTACTCATAGCCACTATAGAGTGCTCATAGCAACTGTAAGCTTCACCTACAGGTTGTCCACAACCACTGTAGAGTGCCTATATCAATTTTAGGCTTCACCTATAAGTTTCTTATAGCCACTGCAAAGTGCCTGTAGTAACTATAGGCTTCACCTACATGTTGCTTGTAGCCACTATGCAAAATAGAGCAATTGTTGAAGAGATCTTAAAGACACATCCAACTGTCTTTAGAATCAAATGGATGATTGGAAAGATTCATAGTTGTTATATAGATTCCCTACATGCAAAAAAATATTGGATGTGCTGCCAAAGATGAGAAAGATAATGATAATGAGAAGAGATAAAAAGAAATAAAATAGAAAAATAGTATACCTTGTCTCTAGCCTAGTCAAGCCTAAAACAAGTAACTTTGGTTACCGACCACTTGAAGGTTGACTGGAGTAGTTTCTAAGTATTTGTATTTTTCCTAGTTTGGTATTTTTTGGTTGAGTGTTAATAAATTACCTTCTATATTTAATGGAAAAACCTCAATCAGATTAGGAGTTAGTTAATTTGAATAGATAATAGTAGAAGTATTGGAATTGTAGCATTACACTCTGAGTATAGTAACTTCTTGTAGAAATCTTTAATTGCTATAGAATTGAGTAATGAAAATATTGATTTTGTGAGAAGTTTGTGAATTCTCTCAGAGAAAGATTGGAACTCAGTTTTGAATGAGGAAGGGCCCCCTTAAAAGGAGTTGTAGAGAAGATCCTAACTCTATTTAGCTTTAAGTGTTTTGTGTAAGTTGATTTTAATTAGTTTGATTATATAAGTGTGATGCATGTGTGATTCATAAGTGTGAAGTAATTTTGTATTTTTGTCATAGTAGTTTCATATTATATCTATTTGGTGAATTCAACATAAATTCATTGTACTACAACTAGAAAAACAAGATGATTTATGAATCAATAATGCATATATAGTGATGACATCCTTGAAAAATGTACACACCCTAGGTTGATAATTAATGTTAATCAGACTCAAGAATATGGCAATCACTAGGTAATTAGTTTGCACAACATTTTAGCACCATATTTGGGGAGGGTGTCAATTACTGTTTCTAAAATCAATCATTATTTTTTAAAAATATGGTTAATGCACTATTCTACCCAGTGAGCAAGTCAAATGAGGACTCTGCAATGTCTTATATCAGATGTCTAAGTTCCTAGACATATATTTCCAACCAAGAAAGTCGATTGAGGGCACTATAGTGTCTTATGCTAGGTGTTTAAGTTTCTAGAAGTAAACAATTCATAACTTACTTAGTTCATATTTCTAGAATTTATTTCATGCAAAAGTGATTTATTTTCTGCAAAGTGTCTTCTAATTTTTTCTACTTTCATTTCTTGTTTTCTAGGTTAATTTTCTTGCTTTCTATGATAATTTTCCTACTTTCATTTCATATTTTCTAGGATAATTTTTTTGCTTTCATTTCCTACTTTCTAGGATAATTTTCTTGCTTTCATTTTCTACTTTCTAGAATAATTTTCCTACTTTCAGTAGATAATTTTTACTGCTTTCTATAAGTAGAATTTTAATTCTTTTTATTTTGATTTCTACAATTCTTTATTTTTGCATTATTTTTTAGTCTAAAACAACCCCCTGAAACACATGAAAAATGAAAAAACTAACCTTGTATAAGAAGGGATAGGATAACTAAAGGAGTGGTATAACATTTATGCATAGAGAAAGATATTCTTGAGGGATAATCATACCAAACAATCTACAAATTTCTATTGGGAAAGAACCATAACTACTTTTAGAAACTAAAAATCCAATTGAAGAATATACCATAAGTTGGAAGGCTCTTGAAGAAGAGAACACTACAAACTAAAGGAGGTAGCTTGCAAAAGAAGCATTATTGGCTCTGAGAAAGGAAACATAAGTAGAGAAAGCATTAGCTGAGATGGTAAGAAGAAATGAAGGAGAGGAACTAAATGAAATAGACAATCCTAAAAGTAACATAGCTACAACATTTTAGTAAGGCTTTTTTGATCAAATCAAAGGAAGCTCAGGAGAATCTTTAGACCCTTCATCCAATAAAAACACTGAATATCATCATATAAATGATTATTATCATGTTGACCAAGGGATTGATATAAAACATGAGGATGAGATCATGAGTACCTTTGGTATCCATATCACAAGAAAATCCATCATGAGTATATAAGGAGACTTTATGGATGATAATGGGACTCCAAACACAATTACTTTTGAATTTCCTATTCTAGATACAATAGGTGTAACACAAATGAAAAACATTATGCCCTCAGTCTTACCCAATTTTAGAGGTACATTATCAAAATATCTAGACACATTCTTGTTTGAATTTGATATCCTCTGTAGAAGCTATGACTATAGGTAGGATACATAGAAATTGAAATTTTTTCTAGCTACTCTCAAAGACTCAACACTTTACTAGTTCATGGGATTGGGTAGTAATTCAGTAAGCACTTGGGAGTACATGAAAAATAAATTTTTGGAAAATTATTAGGAATATGGAAGAGGAAGAATTTATAAAATAAATGACATCTTTATGATGACTCAAGAAGGGGATGAATCCTTGGAGGACTATGTTGAATGGTTCATGTTTAGTGTATAAAACTTCAAGCAAAGTGCACTTGGAGAAGAACCTTTAAAAATCATCTTCCTAAAAGGAGTCAGAGAAGCTTATCTGCAAGCCTTGAACCTTATGAGTGGAGCGGATATTTCCCACCTACCATTCTCAGATATGAAAGAGCTGAGCAAGAATTATTCTAGATCCACCATAAATAAAGTCAGGGGCAGCAAACTCCCATTGGTAGTTACAAATGACCTATCAAAAACTAAAGTTAGTAACTTGTTACAAGACATGAAATATGATATCATTATTCATTTGGCTATCTAAATGGATAGCCTATACTCAAGACAAAATCAAAAAGCTGTGGATCAAGCCTTGACCATTTACTATCTAGATTATAAGAAGAAAAAAGTAGATTACAAATGTCACAAAGTTCGGACTAAAGTAGCTCACATCACAATTGAAGAACCAAAAATAGTAGAGCTACATGCTGTAGGAGGAGATAGTGACCAAGTTTTCTATGTTACATAAAGAAGGCCATGGGTTCAATGACTATCTTATCAAGGTATGGGACAAAATCCACCTTTTACAAATCCTACCTCCTTTAATTCATAATTTGCAAATACTAGTCCCAATTAGACTAGTTCTTGGATGAACGTTCTACCTCCTAATTCTAGATGGAAGCCACCTCAAGCAAGCTACCCCATAACCTCTTATCAGCCTCCAAAAAATGTATCCTCATCTTCGATACAATCTTAGCAACCACCCCAAAGCCCACCCTTCACAAACCAGTGGCAGCAACCCTAGAGACATAATCAGCCATGGGGAAGCTCTCCAAGAGGATTCCCTCCACAATAGAAACAATAACCTCATACTCTTGTACCCAATACACAAGCTACACCCAAGCCTAACCAGCTACCTACCTAATCTATATAGAATCTTGCAAATAAGCTAGTGTAACTCACATTTAGTACTGAGCCTGTTCAGTACCTAGCATACATGATGAACATCAATGAAGTTCACCTCCATTTAGGAAAAGTTCTACCACACCTAGCACCACCTATAATAAAGAAATCAGATCATGAAACCCTAGAATAATATGTTAACCCACATCCATCACCTCAAGAACTTTCTAAACCAATAAATACATTTATTTATGAAACATCCCCATCATTTTTAGAATGTCTCAACCTTTAATGCCATATAATTGAACCTAAGTTTAATTTCATAGGATAGATCAAGAAACTTTGTGTCAAAATCCTTCTATTCTAGGCCATCAAGGATATACCTATATATTCTAAAGATGTTATATACCTCTGTCTATGAAAACTAGGAAGAAAGAAAAAATATCTCAATATTGTGCATGTGCTTGGCCAGCTAGTAGACATCATGCTGGAAAACACCCTACCAAAACATATTCAGATCTATGATGTCTAGTAGTAAAAATCTAGATCCATGACTAGAAGTTGTCCAACACATTGATAGATATGAGGGATATAATAAATATAATGATAACTGAAACTATGCACAAACTACAGTTGACTAATATTCATCGCACATCTACAATGCTATAAATGGTTGATAGGTCTATAGTCAAACCAGAAGAAATCATTGAAGACCTTGTCATTACTATATATTCTTGGGAGTAT
Source organism: Torreya grandis (assembly GCA_037957365.1). Lineage (NCBI taxonomy): Eukaryota > Viridiplantae > Streptophyta > Pinopsida > Cupressales > Taxaceae > Torreya > Torreya grandis. Next base: position 2,505,490 of record JARHVA010000800.1, read on the forward strand.
CCTACAAATTTCATTGTGCTATAGCCTAAGTCTAATTTGGGTGGATATCCTCTTATCTTAGGATGACCTTGGCTTGCCACAACTGATGCCTTCATCGGTTGTAGATTAGATAACATGATGATGTCTAATGGAAACCACACTAAGAAGTTAGTCCTTTATCCCCTAGCATAACTAGATTTTACATCTGAGCATTCAGTATTGGTTAAAGAAGATGAGGTAGAGTAACCTCCCTTGATTCATGTATTTATCATAGACCATGTATGCACATTGGTTGATCAGGAGGAAGATACCATTCTCTCCAATGTTCTTTAGCATAATTATCAAACTCTTACAGATATAAACCACTTGTAATGTGTTGAGTACTCATTTTTCAACCTCTACAAATTAGATAATTCTAATGCATCTATATAGGAAATATTCCACTAGCTGCTGTCTGTTATAACCAAACTAGATCCATTAGCAATATAGAATTGATGAAAGCACTCTCATAGCAAATTGAAATCTCTCAAAGAAAAATGTTGCTTATTAATAACAAGTTGCAATTAAATGAGGAAAAGCACCTAGTCAACATGTTACATGCAAACTAGCATGCTTTTGCATGGGATTATGAGGATATGCAAGGAATTAGCCCAGAAACATGCACACATCATATCTACATTAAAGAAGAGTGCTAACCAATCAGACAGCCATAATGCAGGATGAATCCAACTCTTCAAGAAATAGTCAAAGTAGAATTACAAAAACTCATGACTAATGGATTTATATATCCCATATCAAATAGTAAATGGGTTTCACCATTGGTAATTGTATGAAATAAAAATGGAGAATGGCATGTATGCATAGATTATAGGGAACTCAACACAACAACAAAAATTGATCACTTTCCTCTACCCTTCATTGATCAAGTGTTGGACACACTAATCAAGAAGAAATATTGTCTTTTTAAATGGCTTTAGTGGTTACAACCAAATTATAATTGCTCTTAAGGATCAAGAAAAGACCACCTTTACTTGTCCCTAAGGTACTTATGCTTATGTTGTATTACCCTTTGGGTTGTGTAATGCTCCTGCAACATTCTAGAGGGCTATCTTGAGTATCTTTATAGATATGGCCAATGAATGTGTAGAAATCTATATAGATGACTTCACTGTCTATGGAAAAACATTTGATGAGTGCCTTAAAAACCTATAAAAAGTGTTGCAACATTGTTAGGAGCACCATATGTCTCTCAGCCACAAGAGATGCTACATGCTTATGACAGAAGGTATTATCGTAGGCCACCACATATCTACTAAAGGAATTAATGTTGGCCCTATAAAAATCAACATCATCAAAAACCTACTTGTTCTTCAAAAATAGAAAGATGTTAAGAGTTTTTTAGGACATGTTGATTACTACAAGAGATTCATCAATAATTTTAGCAAAGTAGCAACACCATTATTCACCCTTCTGACTAAAGATGTTGAATTTCTTTGGACTCTTGCATGTGATATAGCCTTCAAAAAAATGAAGGAATTGTTGACCACCACCCCTATTCTACATGGTCCTGATTGGAAGCTTCCCTTCCATATTCACATAGATGCTTCAGATACTACTCTAGGAGTTGTGCTTGATAAAAATAGTAAGCACTCAATTATGCCATATATTTTATAATTAAAAACTTGTAGGTAGCATAATTAAATTACATAATTACTAAAAAATAATTCTTGGTGGTATTTTATGCTATCAACAAGTTCTATCACTACATCATAGGATATCAGGGCTTTGTTCATACAGACCATGTAGCCATTCGGTACCTTATGAATAAACCAGCTGTTATAGCCAAAGTGATAAGATGGTTGTTCTTATTATAAGAATTTGATATCACCATTGTAGATAATCCTAGTCAGGATAATGTAGTGGCTAAATTTTTATCATGTTTACAAACCCCTGAAGAAGATATCATTGTGGATGACTCATTTCTAGATGATCACATATTCTCTCTCACCCTTACCACACCTTTGTATGTTGATATTGCTAACTACCTTATAATCGGGCTACTTCCATAGCACTTCTTCCCTAAACAAAGGAGAGATTTGATTCACAAAAGTGCCAAATATTCATGGTTGTCTGGATTTCTTTTCTACATTGGGCCTGACTCTATCCTCAAAAGATGTCTCAGAGAAGATGAAGTTCCACATATTCTCAAATCCAACCATGATGAACCCTGTGGTGGCCACTTTGCATCCAAGCATATAATAGTCAAAATTTTGAATACAAGATACTATTGGCCCTCACTCCATAAAGATACAATAATATATACTGCTCATTATGATAGATGTTAGCATATGGGGAGACCCACATGTTTAGGTGAAATGCTTTTTTAGCCCCAGATGGTGCTTGAACCATTCAAAAAGTGGGGCCTAAACTTTTTAGGACATTTTGATACTAAAATCCAACAACAAAGACTACATCCTTATCTATACTAACTATGTCACTAAATGGGTGGAAGTAAAGGCTCTTACACATGCTAGGGATGAGAAGGTAGCATCTTTCCTCTGTGAAGAAATATTCACAAGATGTGGTGTGCTACAAGAAATAGTCACTGATCAAGGATCCCAATTCACTACTAATTTAATTACTACCTTACTCCAACAATATGATATCAAGCATAATAAATCAACTCTATATATCCACAGTCTAATAGATAGGTGAAAGTCACCAATAGGGAGTTAAAAAATATTTTGACAAAGACTGTTAGTCTATCTTGTAAGGATTTGGAGGCTAGGCTTCCTAAATCTATGTGGGCTTATCAAATCACATGGAAGACCACTACAAGTTTCACTCCATATGAGTTAGTCTATGGAAAAAAACCTATCTTGCCAATTGAATTTAAGCACAAGACCTTATAGACAACACTAGAACTTCGGATGGATATATCTGAAGCTTAGAAAGAAAGGCTTCTATAGTTGAATGCCTTAGATGAATATAGACAATAGGCATTATATAACATAGATCTTGTACAATAATAATGGATTCACTAGCATGATAGGTACATTAAGACCAGTCAGTTCAATATAAAAGATTGGGCCCTTCTTTTTGACTCCAAATAAAAGGATCACAAGGGAAAACCCCAAACCATATGGCTTGGTCCTTTTGAGATTGAGCATTTTTATGACAATGGCACAGTACAACTCTAAACCATTGATCCAGTAAGATTCCATCTATTGGTCAATGGCCATAGACTTAAGTTGTACAAAAAGCTACTCACTCAAGAAGATTTTACCAGTCACATACACCAATAATTATAAGATGGATACAATGATGTACTATATAGTCATGTTATCTTACTAGACAAAGGGAGCACTAGTTCACACTCAGATGAAGGAGAGGAGGACATCCTTTCCCTCATCTGGTATGATGAATGAGACCTTCACCTGGTCCTTAACCAGTCACCCTCTTAGATGAATTGGAAAGGACCTTGAATAAACATTCTACTACAAATAGTAGTTAGAGTTAAAAAAACCCAATAATGAAAACCTATTCTTTGGGTGTTGTTGGCAGCTTTTGGGTAGAAAACTAGCCTGTTGGATACCTAGATTTGTAAAATGGGTCTAAGTAGAAAAATAGCTTAATGGCTATTTAGGGGTAAAAAAAGTGAGAAAGAAATCAAAGAAATGGAAATCATTTAGAGCATAACTATTCATGTCATCACAAGTTTTTTGTAGTTGCTACAGGCACCTTTACCACTTAAAGTTTTACTCTAGTTATTATGAGCAATTTTGTAGCTATTACGAGCACCTTCTACATAGTTGGGCATCACTTTTTAGATTGATATAGGCTTCACTTGTAGCTACTACAAGTACCTCCTCATGCTCATTCTCACTTTTTTACAAATAATGCAGGATAAATCCTCCTACAACTCTCACTTATGGCTTGGATATTTTGGGCACTGCATGAAAGTCATCAGACAACTTTGAGGAAGAATGAAGGAGGATTGGAGCAGCAAATATCACATCTATTTCTTATAACTACCCCTGAATACCAAGATATAGATCCAAAATTAAGCATACACCTTCCCTCTCCATTTGGAAGTGTTGTAGACCAAAATTTATGCCTATAGGGACACCCTTGATTTAATTTAGTTTTTATTCATTTCATGGAGATCATTTCACTGTGTTGAACAATGATATCTTAGATTTATTTAGCACATAAGTCCCATGTTTGAAGACCTTATTGATTACTATAGCCAAGTCCACTAGGCACAGAACCTTTAGGACATAAGCAACATCAAGATAATTATTAGCTAGTTCATGTAGAGGAGGGTCACTAAGTAGAAACACCCTCATCTACCCACTTTTAGGATCATCCAACCCATCACTTAGATCACCCAAATTTTCAATAATCACCTTATGGTAGGAAATCAATCATCTCTCATCTAAGTCTTAAACCTTTGTTCCTATTGCTTGTAGGTTGTCATACATCACATACACTTGAGTTGTGGGCATCATCAATGCCTAACCATTGGTGATCTTCTAATCACTCCATAAGGAGTCCACTTTAGTCCAGTTATAACTACCAACCCAATCATTGCATCTCCTCAATCATTCACATGAAAACACTTACATGCCAACACATGTGTGACTCCTTAGTGTCACCTCAGGAACACTATTAATAAATAGGTATGTCATATATTTAATCATTAAAAAATTCTTCATTATTTTAATATAACACGTATGATAATAATAAGCATATCAAATCATGAATTATGTCATTCATTTCATGTCCATCACATCACCTCTAAACCCATAATTATACTCCTAATAATGACCAGTCTTATCACTTCCTTCCTATTCACTCCACGTTACTTGAAGATATGTGACAGCTCAAGTGGGGAGAAGATGCTATGGGTTAGAACTCCATACACTAAGATAACCTTATATAAAAAAATTAGATGACATAATTTGAAACCTATAACCTCACATCCACCATTATTGAATAAAACCCTATAACCTACAACCTTATGTCTGCCATTGTTGAACAAAACCCTACAACCTACAACTTGACATCTGCCATTATTGAACAAATCTTTGCTTTATTATAGGCAGATTTCTATAGGTTAAACAGAGTGTGTTGATTTTTATTGATTGAAAAAATTGACAGAGAAATTGAAATGGGAGGGTCAGTTTTAAGGAGAGAACCCATAGATCATAGGCAACTTCAGGGAGACCAAGCCAATTGGGATGTCTTCAATAGAGATGATTGGACCATTTATTTTGATAATTTGATACATTTCTTAGAGCCTATTTCTAGAGAATTTATAGGTTATTTTGATGAAAACCAAGCCACTATACATGGCAGCACATTCATATTCATTAAATACTTGGTGAGCCAAGTAACTGGGTTGCCAAGTATGTGAGAAAATTGGCAAGATAAATCCAATGGCCAAGAAGCTAGATAGCAGTTTTGCCTGGCAAATGAAATACTGGTATTAAAGAAAGGAGGTGTGGAGAGACTTAGCATACCTAAAGTATGGAGAGAGATAACATCATACATCATTAGGTATATGACCTATGAAGGAAGGTATTCCTTCATTTACACTCTTTAGTTTAAGTTTTTAAATCACTCAAGGCATAACAAAGCCATTAGTATTCCAAATATATTATGGAATATTTTGAAAAGGATGTCAAAAGAGTATCAAAAGAGTATTGAAATATCCCTATCCCATCACTACCTAATATGGCTAATATGTTGGGATATAAATAACCGGAAGCACACAATTGATTACCAAACCAAGCAACTTAATATGCGGAAATTAACCAGAATCACAAGTAACTAGAATTCAAAATAACACAAGATATGAGAGACAATACATAACTTGTATTAATACTTATACAGAAAAGAATACAATAAAGAAGATGCCACTTCTTCTCCACCACCTCTTCAGAGGCTTCCCACACCTCAAGTGAACAGTAATTCTCTCCTCAAAGCTCTCTCTCTCAGGTCCCAACACACAACTCAAACACAGAGTTGGTGTTCACCTCTTGTGCTCCACGCACACCACAAGTGCTCCACGCACTCCACAAGTACTCAAGGTACTTCAAGTAGATCTCCCATGAACCTGCAACAACCTGCAATTCAACAGACCATACTTATGGAAGGAACTCCCTTGCCTTCCTCTTTGCTCTATCTGAGTACACACCTGTACTCCAAGTAGATCCTGACTGATTCTACTCCCTGTTGTGTTGCTGTCCTATCTAATCTTGCACACCTGCAAATCAACCTGGTTCTGCACACCTGTGAACCTTAACCTTGCACACACATACACCTGCAGATCAACGATCTTACTTACCATGCAGATCTCCTATATAGGCCATGCACCTGTGACCAAGATCCTACACACCTAAAGAATCTTGCTGACTCTCCAAAACCAGCACCCACCTTGGTACTGCTGTGGAACTAGGAGGAACACCCTTGCTCACCTCACACACAGAAGGAGCTAACTTTGCTCAACTCAAACTAGAACACCTTTCCAATACAACCATGAGTCTATTATATAGATCTCATCCAAACAATAATTAGACATCTAATTACAATAATTAGATCCACAGCTCTCAGTCTAAAAATAGATCTCATCATGCAAACACTTGGTTCGTTAGCTAACTGCCCGTAATAAACTCGCAGTCAAACCACACAGGTGACCGATGTCGGTCCCTATCCGCCTGGGGGTCGCCGACGCTGGTTGACTACTGACCAACGTCAGTTGCTTCCTTATCTAATCCTGCTGACGTCGGTTGGCCAGACCAACGCCAGTCTCTGTGACACTCTGCAACTCATCTGCAACCTCCTCCATGTCTGTATCAGTGAATCTTTTAACTCCACAACCTAACAATCTCCCACTTAGAGATAAACAGTTGCACTGTACCTGTACCTATACTCTATCTAATCTGTTTCCTGGTTTGTATCTCTCTTTAAGATCAATCCTGAAGACAACCCACCACACATCCCGTGGTGTACCTCTTGTCATCCGAGTACCCTGCCACATCCGAACCTACAAACACATGTAGTGAAGTCCTGACCCTGCATGTATACCTACTGTTGTTCCCTCTCAAATACCTGAGAATCCACTTCCCCGAATTGGCTCCTGACTCTTTGACAGCTCCCACTGCATGGGAATACTCAGGCCTATACCAGACCTCATGTGATTTTAGACACTGTACCTGTCCAGCCCTTAGTGTGCTTCGGCTCTGCATCCTGAACCTCGCCAACACCTGATTCACATTAGCTCCCACTGGAGACAAAATCAACCTGTGATCTCCATGTCTCCCATGTCAAAGAATTTCGCTACTCCAAAATCCTCATGACATGCCACTGAACTAACCTTACCCTTAGCTCAGTAAAACCCTGTATGTAAAACCCTGTATGTAAAACATACCATCCACATACAGCAATAGAATGATGTTACAATCATCATCCACCTGGTAAGACAAACCACAGTAGTTACCCTGACATTGACTGAAGCAATACTTCATCCTCCACCTGTCAAAACCTATACCACTGTCCTGCAGCTCCTCAAGACCATATACCTGGTCTTCCATCTCACGTATCTGTTCTCTCTATTCTTCAACTAAGGTATCCATTCGTCTCTGTGCTTTCATACCTGCTGGCAACCCTACCAAAACTCTCGTTTGGTTTTGCATCATATCCCTGCCATGCTCTCACCTGTTTCCTGGATCCTTCCTGCTCTATAATCAACAACGAGTATAAAGAAGAGGAACAACGAATTTGAGGGCCTACTTACGTCTTCAATCCTCCATATGGGTGTTTGAGACTCCTTGATAGCGTGTTGTCCACCCAAAATCTGTTACAGTGACCGACCTCGGTCACTCCACAGTCTGCATCCGACCGACATCGGTTCCATGCATTTGTCCCTGACTACCGACCCTGTCGACATCGGTGTCCCTGTTGCCGACATCGGTCCTCCTGACCGACATCGGTCTTACCTACTGCCGACATCGGTCCTCCTGACCGACGTCGGTCTTACCCTACCTGACATCGCCAGCTTTGGTCTGCACATGATCGACATCAGCACCTGTCTGTTCGACGCCGGTTCCTCCTGACTGATGCCGATATCTATGTTCACCTGTGAGTGATGACTTTTTACCCACAAGCTCCTTTGAATCAAAACCCATGTCCAAACTGCTCTGCTCAGAAGTATCCAGCACCAATCCACTGGTCTCTGTCTGCCATCTCCTCCAAGTACACCAAGGCTTTCTAGTTCTTAAGCCTGTCAAATATATCTATCTTCTGCTTAAGAACATGCATCTCCTTCCTGCTCATGTGACCAAGCCTACGAAGCCACGTCTCCGCAACAGAAGAAGAATCAGTAATATAAACAAGTAGATAAAGAGTACCTATTTTCTTACCACCAGCTAATTCAAGTGCATCCGCTATGAGAGTTCTTGTGCATCTCTCATCACCCAATCTTTCTGAAGAAATTAGTCATATCTCCAAACCTGGGACCTGCATGACCTTCATCAACACCTGTGTGTTGGACGCCTGCAATTTTAGCTTCACTTCCCCTTTGCCAATTCTTTGGCAAGGCTCACCAGCTCCTCTACCTGGGGCTGCATGGAAAGAGGCAACTGAATCTATTATCTAAGATTCAACTTTATCCTAAAAACCTCCCAGAGCATCCTGTGCAACAACACCTGCAACATCTGCGTCTTCAATTTCTTCATGCTGATCTGCTACCAACCAACAATATTCTTTTACCTGCTCTTGCTTTCCATAGGACTGTAAGTAACCATCTGTGCTTTTCAACTCCTCCATTCTTAGCTTACTTTCATCTGCCATTGCTCTACTCCCACTCAATCAGAAACCCCTGAGAGTGACCTGTAACCAAACACAAAACCTGCTTCCTGCAACCTTAGCTCTGATACCACGTGTTGGGATATAAATAATCGGAAGCACACAATTGATTACCAAACCAAGCAACTTAATATGCGGAAATTAACCAGAATCACAAGTAACTAGAATTTAGAATAACACAAGATATGAGAGACAATACACAACTTGTATTAATACTTATACAGAAAAGAATACAATAAAGAAGATATCACTTCTTCTCCACCACCTCTTCAGAGGCTTCCCACACCTCAAGTGAATAGTACTTCTCTCCTCAAAGCTCTCTCTCTTAGGTCCCAACACATAACTCAAACATAGAGTTGGTGTTCACCTCCTGTGCTCCACGCACACCACAAGTGCTCCACGCACTCCACAAGTACTCAAGGTACTTCAAGTAGATCTCCCATGAACCTACAACAACCTGCAATTCAATAGACCATACTTATGGAAGGAACTCCCTTGCCTTCCTCTTTGCTCTATCCAAGTACACACTTGTACTCCAAGTAGATCCTGCCTGATTCTGCTCCCTGTTGTGTTGCTGTCCTATCTGATCTTGCACACCTACAAATCAACCTAGTTCTGCACACCTGTGAACCTTGACCTTGCACACACATACACCTGCAGATCAATGATCTTACTTACCATGCAGATATCCTATATAGGCCATGCACCTGTGACCAAGATCCTACACACCTGAAGAATCTTGCTGACTCTCCAAAACCAGCACCCACCTTGGTACTGCTGTGGAACTAAGAGGAACACCCTTGCTCACCTCACACACAGAAGGAGCTAACTTTGCTCAACTCAAACTAGAACACCTTTCCAATACAACCATGAGTCTATTATATAGATCTCATCCAAACAATAATTAGACATCTAATTACAATAATTAGATCCACAGCTCTCAGTCTAAAAATAGATCTCATCATGCAAACACTTGGTTCGTTAGCTAACTGCCCATAATAAACTCGCATTCGAACCACACAGGTGACTGACGTCGGTCCCTGTCCGCCTGGGGGTCGCCGACGCTGGCCGACTACTGACCGACGTCGATTGCTTCCTTGTTTAATCCTGCTGACATCGATTGGCCAGACCAATGCCAGTCTCTGTGACACTCTGCAACTCATCTGCAACCTCCTCCATGTCTGCATCAGTGAAGCTTTTAGCTCTATAACCTAACATAATAACCCAAAAAGGAATAAACTCTATCAGACCTGACCTAAGTTGAGAGTAATTTTTAGCCCTAGAAAATAATGAACCTCATCAAGAAGAGGGCATTGATGAGAAATAACCCCTTGAGGAGTAGGCCCAACAAATTTTACAAGATGTTGTGGGCACTAGTGCTATTGGCCATCCCATAGCAATTGAGGGTCCATCTGAGACTACTATGGGTATGAAAAAGAGAAGGAAACTAGTCTTACCTCTTTTTGACATAGAGGAGGAAGCCCACAATAGCATATTCTTCCTCCCATTATTTCCTCACCATAGATTGATTCCTCCACATTATCTCCTTTTGGACAAGATGAAGTTCTCTTGTCAATCGCAACACAAAAAAAACAAATTTCATCAATCATCCCTCTTGAAAGGAAAATGAAAACCAAAAGGTAGAAACCGATGGTATTAAAAAGAAAGAGACCTCCTCTTTAAAGATCTCAAAGAGTAAAGAAACAAAATACCACTACAGCTTCCTTAACCATTGATATCAGTGATGATGAAAAACCAAAGGAGCCCAGGGTGAGGAAGACCCCTAATGGGTTTGAAATAGAAGAATTTTCTACTGATGAGGAATATGCTAAGGTAGAAGAAGAAAAATGGTCACCTTCACCATACACATTCACTGAGGAGGGCATTGATCTCCTCAAAAACATTGAGTATACAGAAGAGGAATTGAGAATGGTAGAGTAGCATGCAATATAAGAGGAATTGAGTGAAGAATAAACTAGGGACAAAGGAGTAGAACAAGAAATAATCCATCATACTTAGGAGTTCTAAACATTGGAAAAATCTATGAAGGAAATTTATAGACTGAGAAATGAGACAATAAAACTATAAGGAAAGAGAAGCAATGAAACACTTCTAGGGGCAGCAAAGTTTGTAGAGCCTTCTATGGACAGAGAAAAGGTATTAGAGGTACTTGTAGTAGATTCCTTGGAGGAACCTATAGCATCCTCATTTACCTTGGCCATAGAAGCACGTATATAAGATTATGCTCTAGCTTTGGTATCCTTATATCATATATTTCCTCCTCCATTGCCCACTACACTAACACCTATAGTAGAAGAGGTTATTGATGTGGATTTCTCAGCCACTAGTCTAGTGGAGACTGATGATATTTTGATTTTTTTGAAGGAAAAATTTAGTAATAGTGAAGCCTATCATAAAGAATTGGTATAGAGATTCAAGGAATACATTGGATAAAAAGAATAGCATGATGAATTACAAAAAAAAATTAGAATTTGTTGAATTTAGGATCAAATATTTGAAAGAAAATATTGGTAAATTACATGAAACTATTGAACTATTGATGGAATGTAGACCCCCTTCTAGGGTATATGTTGTGTACTTGGAAGAGAAATGGCTTAAATTTAGGTATGACATGATATATAATGATCAATCTTACATGGTTTGTGACCCAAAATATTTCTTTGAAGAATATAGACATGTTGATCTTGACCTCCAAGCTTAGCTAAGTGAGTTTTACATCCACTAATATGTTGTACCTAGTGATACAGAATGGAATCCAAACATCTATTTGGGGGATGTCTTGTTAAATGCATTTTCTTCATATGTTTTGAATGAAACAAGAAGGGAAAAAATGGAAGAATATCAAGCAAAAGAAAAATAAGCTACCTTGATTATTAGGAGTGAATCAAGATAACCATATGCTATAATAGATGAATGGATCTCCTTTATGAACATAGGCACTCCATAGAAATGGGTTGTCAGAAAATAGGTAAAAGTCTAGAACCACTATTAGAGTCTTATGGAAAGAGATGGAAAGAAAAATTTTGTTGCTTGCTCTCATAGATGGGTAGAACTCTTAGATTCCTTGAAAATAAAGGCACCTTACTCCCCTCAAAACCTTAGGGAGCCATCCACAAAGTATACTTATATATTAAACTTGTCAGGAAGTGGAGAATACAATGGTTGGGATTGGTGTTTCAAACCTCTAAATTCTAGTTTCCAATTCCTAATTGGGAAGGAAATGTTCTAGTTGACAGATAGGTAGAGAAGAAAAGATGGGAACACATTGATAATGCTAAAGGTTTTTACATCCTTGAAGGGTCAAGCTGCCTTGAACCCCTAGACTTTAGGAAATTTTATGGTTTTAGAATGTAACCAAGGCTTGCTCAAAGTCAAGCAAGAGGTTAAGTAGGGGGGAGTGTTGAGGCCACCAATTGCTTAACTTTATAGCCTCATCCATGCTTAGTATATGTATTTTTCCATGTACATCCCATAACTATCCGTCACTTATGCAAATGAATGAATGAATTTATGATTTTGTATATACAATATATATATATATATATATATATATATATATATATATATATATCTTATGAATTATTTATGTTTTTTATTTGATTGACTTATATTGATGTGACTTTATCTAAAAATCATTTGAAGGGTCATGAAAGGCTACAAAATCTTGCTAGGCCATAGTTGTTGTAGGCTACCCATAGCAGCTATAGGCTTAACCTATAGGTTGCCTATAGCCACTGTAGAGTGCCTATAACAACTATAGGCTTTACCTATAGGTTTCCCATAGCCACTATAGAGTGCCTGTAGTAACTGTAGGCTTCACCTATAAGTTGCCCATAGCTACTGTAGAGTGCTCATAACAACTATAGGCTTCACCTACAAGTTATTTATAGCCACTGCAGATGCTTATAGCAACTATAGGCTTCACCTACAAGTTACCTGTAGCCACTATGTAAAATAGAGATATTGTTGAGGAGATATTAAAGACACATCCAACTATCTTTGTAACTGAATGGATGATTGGAAAGAATCATACTTATTGTATGGATTCCCTACATGCATTACATCCTTGAAGGGTCAAGTTACCCTGAACCCCTAGAATTTAGGAAATTTTATGGTTTTAGAATGTAACCAAGGCTTGCTCAAGGTCAAGCAAGAGGTTAAGTAGGGGGGAGTGTTGAGGACACCAATTTCTTACTTTTATAGCCTCATCCATGCTTAGTATATGTATTTTTCCATGTACATCCCATAACTATCCGTCACTTATGCAAATGAATGAATGAATTTATGATTTTGTATATACAATATATATATATATATCTTATGAATTATTTATGTTTTTTCTTTGATTGACTTATGTTGATGTGACTTTATCTAAAAATCATTTGAAGGGTCATGAAAGGTTACAAAATCTTGCTAGGCCATAGCTGTTGTAGGCTACCCATAACATCTATAGGCTTAACCTATAGGTTGCCTATAGGCACTATAGAGTGCCTATAACAACTATAGGCTTCACCTATAGGTTTCCCATAGCCACTATAGAGTGCCCATAGTAACTGTAGGCTTCACCTATAAGTTGCCCATAGCTACTGTAGAGTGGTCATAACAACTATAGGCTTCACCTACAAGTTACCTATAGCCACTGCAGATGCCTGTAGCAACTATAGGCTTCACCTACAAGTTACCTGTAGCCACTATGTAAAATAGAGATATTGTTGAGGAGATATTAAAGACACATCTAACTATCTTTGTAACTAAATGGATGATTGGAAAGAATCATAGTTATTGTATGGATTCCCTACATGCAAGGAAATATTGGATGTGCTGCCAAAGATGAGAAAGACAAGGATAATGAGAAAAGACAAAAATAAATAAATCAAAAAAATAGTATGCCTTGTCTCTAATCCAATCAAGATTAAAATAAGTAACTTCAGTTATTGACCACTTGAAGGTTGATTGGGGTAGTTTCTAAGTATTTGTATTTTTCCTAGTTTGGTGTTTTTTGGTTAAGAGTTAATAAACTACCTTGTGTATTTAATGGTAGAACCTCGATCAAATTAGGAGTTAGTTAATTTGAATATATAATAACAAAAGTATCGGAATTGAAGCATTGCACTCTGAATATTGTAACTTCCTATAGCAATCTTTAATTACTATAGAATTGAGTAATGAGAAGATTGATTTTGTGAAAAGTTTGTGAATTCTCTCAGAGAAGGATTGGAACTCAATTCTGAACAAGGAAGGGCCCCCTCAGGAGTTGTAGTGAAGATCCTAACTCTCTTTATCTTTAAGTGTGTTGTGTAAGTTTATTTTAATTAGTTTGATTATATAAGTATGGTGCATGTGTGATTCATAAGTGTGAAGTAATTTTGTAGTTCTATCATGATAGTTTCATAGTATATTTCCCTGGTGAATTCAAAATAAATTCATTGTATTTCAACTAGAAAATAAAGAATATTTATGAATCAATAATGCATATATAGTGATGACATCCTTGAAAAGCGTATGCACCCTAGGTTGATAATTAATGTTAATTAGACTCAAAAATCTGACAATCACTAGATAATTAGTTTACATAACACTCACCATTGATCTTATATTTGTGCTTCTATAATCATTGCACTTCATATCTCTACGTGCCTTATGTGCACCCTGTACCATTTATTTAACATGTTTGCATCACTTGATAGATCCACTTGTAATGTTGACTTATAAACTTAAAGTGCATCATTGGATCATAACTGTATGATCACGTGCTCACCAGTGATCTCTTTCTGATAGGTTTCATGCTCATTGTATATCTTCATCATATGATTAAATTCTCAACATGAGATCTACTTGACTAATTTACCTTGGACTGCAATGTAGTTAACTTGACAGTCTCTGGTCTATCACATTCTGCAAGAGAAACTTTGAAGATTTATATATTGAGCTATAAAACACTTTAAGACTCCAAATCTTCAAGGTACCTTCTTGTCACTATAAATAAAATCTCCATGAAAACCTTTGAACACTATTGACTTTTTGAGTACCTATAATAAATGCACAAATTTTTTGGATCACTCATATCTTCATGATTTACAATGATGGTTTGGCTTCTCTTAACCTAGAATATGCATGTTTCTCTTTCCAAATGATCAAATGGCATACCAGAGCTTCACCAATACATATATGGATGCCTCAAAACTTCTTCTTTATCCTTATTGATCTGCACATATGCCATATATTCTCGAAGCTATCAATCTGATCACTTTGTGATTAATGTACTATGAATCATGACCAAGCTTGACATCAGTGACAACCATGAAATTATTAGGACACCAAGAGACTATGTCCAATAATGAAGAGGTGTTATAATTTATGATTCATAAAAAAATCTTGTTAGGGAGGTGTTATATCTCTAATTCTTAATTAGTGTATATAAACTCACAAATTTGATTTTTTCAAAATTAGTTCATCTTTGCATATGAGTAGATTCCTATTGCCATTATAAATAATTGGGTCTTTTATTTTTGTATTATTTTCAAATGTCTTATGTTTTTTTCATTATTTAAAACTTCATGTGTACAAGAAGATATTCATACATGATGGTTTGTGTTTAACTTTGGTTTCACCTTGAAAAGATATGAGATTTCAGTAGAATAATCACTCGATAAAGTACACTTAAATGTGGGCTAAATATGGTTAGGTATACATTTTATGAGTGCACATGATAGTATATATTTACCTTAATTCCATAAATACTCAAAATAAGAATAAATTAATTACAATTTAATAAATATAAGCACACATCCATGAAAGTATAGAATTCAAATATATATAATAAGTTGAACTCACATAAATGTATCTAAGTACAACAAATGAAAATAGGCTATGAAAATAGAATATAAAATGTTAAGGAATGATCACACCTATTTTATGTTATGGAATTATAGACCTGTAAAATGACTGTGAAATATGTCTAGATTATATTCACAAAATTTAGGACTTAGAAACCTCTCCTATGTAGACATGTGTAGGGTGTAGGTTCAGGTAGGTTCATCCTAGTTAGACATTACCTTATCAAAATAGAACTTGAATTAAATTTATTTATGTCATTGAGTTTAACACATTCAAGTTTTTTGAGATTAATTTATTTGTCACTAGTGCATTGTCTCTTTTTTGATGTTCATGTAACTTTGCATCACTATTTTTATAGAAAAAATGTGTAGAATTGATGTTCTTCCTCTTTGACCTAATTTTAAACTCCTAAAGAGTAAATTATTAGTAATTTGTTAAATAATTAAATTGACATTATAAATTACATATCACACATGCTCTAAATTAGACCTCCACATAGTTATTTGAGTGTACAGATGTAATAGCTTGAGTGAGGGTTTTGAACCTCCTCTTCCCTATAACTATTAATACAACTATATGTAATATAATACCCTCAATTGGTAAAAGGTATATTATTAAAGTAAAATAAGAACAACTTCATCACAAGTGTGTAGGATATGACTCAATGAAGCTCAACTTGAAATAGGATGAATGATGTTTAATGTTTGGTTCTATGTTGGATCTCTAAATTTTAAATGTATCTTATCTATGTTTTTATTTTGATTTTATTTAAATGGTTTAACATGGAATTATATATATAGGTTTATCTAGGAAAATTTATTCACACTAAAATACTTAAGAATTGAGAAGGGGCAAATTTAAAGGCACATAATCAATGACAATGTGTAGATGGACCCACAAGGCTAAAAGGGACAAACATGTGTAGGGTATGTGTTTGACATATATGGATGACAAAATATCTATTTTTAAGGTGTAACATGTTAACAAGTGAAATATAATCCAAGCATGATAATAAATACTTTATGATAAGTTTTAGACTATGATTTTTAGGCTCATGGGCTAGATAGGGACCTAAGTGGGTCAAAATGGACCAAGAATCATGCCAATATGTATAAATTTGTCAAATATGAGAAATTATGAATAAGATACTTTGAATAAGGTTTTTTTTCTAAATTTAGGTGTGTACATGATGCCTCCACATTGATGTGGGCATGAAAATGTAAGTGAATGTATGTATGCATCAAAGTATAAATGTAATTAATTTTAAACATGCACCTTCACTTACCTAGGGAAGAATGAAGGGTTTTTTATGCACACTCAAAGTAAGCCTCCACCATCCACGTGAATTTTTGATGTACCTAAAACAATTTTTAATTGTTACAATTAGTCAATTCCCCTGATATATACTTAGAATTTGAAATTTGAAATTTTGAATTTTGAAAAATTGAAATTGAAAAGATAACACATGAATAGATGCACCTGGTTAGTAGTTTCTCTAAATGTGTAATGGAATTACTTAGATAGATCCAACCAATTGAAAATAATGGATGAAAATATAAATATCAAGATCAAATAAATAATAATAAAAATAAGATAGAGCACATCCACATGATATGTTGACAACATAGCATAATATTGCAAATATAAGATTAACCCACTTGAAGGGGGAATCCCCATAATCGCACAATAAGAATAGAATTTGTAATATTATTCTCAAGTAATAACTAATACCTATTATATATATCATACTTAGGCTATGGTTATTGAATAGGCTAACCTTATTAACAATATAAAAACATATATAATTATGACATGCCAAGGTAAAACATTTATGTTAACCTTGAGTCAATATCACATTCCCCTATACATTCTATATTTTAAGAGTGTAGGATGACCTTACCCTTAAATAAATTATCATAAATGTTGACTAATTAAATATTATTTTTTAGGAATGTTTCATCCACCCATGTTTCATCCTTGTTAGTTAGATTTTTTTGCTTGATCAAATACTCCTTAATCTCCCTTGTTTGCAACCTCTTATTGTGTGTATGAAGGATATCCTCAAGTTCCAAAATTACTTTTAAATTCTCTTCCATCTCTAGTAACTTATTCTAGGTAGATACTTATTTAATTACCTTTTTCAAGTGAAATACATGGAATATTGGATGAATGTGTACAGACTGGTATAGCTCTAGCTTGTATGTGACATTGCCAATTTTCTAAAGGATTTTATGAGATCCATAATATTTATGAGAAATTTTATTTTAATTTTTTTTATTCATGGATATTTTATTCTATGGTATGTGCACAAATATCCAATCACCCACTTTAAAATTCCTTTTGATATGATGTTGATCTACTTACTACTTCATTCAGTTTTGTGCCATTACCACTTTCTTGCTTATACTAGCTAGTGTCTTTTAATGTTATTAAACAAATTAAACCTTTTTTTATACCCTCAAGGATGAGTTTATGGATGGGACATGATATCCATATAGTTTTAAAAATGGATATATTTTGGATGAGGTATGGAATTAAGTGTTATACCACCATTATGTTAGTGAGAGCCAAGAAAACCATCTCTCCTACTTATTTGATGAAAAATAATAGAAATAACCCTACATTAATTTTTTGACAACCTATATTTTCCATTAATATTGAGAATTATATGACAAACTATGGCCTAATTTAGTACCCAAACATGAGAATAAACTAGTCTAAAATTACTGGTAAAAATAGGATCATGATCACTTATTATGATCTTGGATGTCCCATGTAGCTTCTGAATTGTATCAAATTTTAGAGGTCCCATGTAGCTTATACACTATATCCAAAAAAAATATGCTATTATACTTACTAAAAATGAACGTGACAAGGAAAAAAAGGGCATATTTTTTTATCCTATCCACAATTACCATGATGACTTTTCTCACTTCTGCCTTGGTCAACCTTATAAAATCCATAGAAGCTTCCTCCTACCTTTGGTTAGGAATAAAAAATGGTTGTATAATACTTGAGTTATTAATTATCTCACCCTTTTTTATTGACACATAATGAATTAAACCACAAAATTTTGGATATCCCCCTTGAGTTATTCCCATAAGAAATCTTGCTTGATTCTATGATATTTTTTCAAGAGTCATGGATACCCCCTACTAGAAATTCATGGAGTTTTATAATAACCATGTGATTAACAGTAGAATTATTACATGGGTAAAAACTATATTTATATCATAGTACATTAACTTTCCATAAAAAAATTTAGACACTAGAATCTAGCTGGAGCTTATGAATGAAACCCTATGTATCAGTGTCATTCTCCCATTTAGATCTTGGCTCATCCACCCATTATTTATATTACATGGACATACCACATAATAGTGCTTCGAATTGACCTCATACCTCATAAATAGTGCATTTGACACTACATTGTCCTTTCATTTTTATATATGATTTCAAATTCATATCAAAAAAAATTGATCACCCATTTTTTCCCTTTGGATGACAACCTCTATTCCATGAAGTATGTCAGACTATCATGATATGTCTTCATATTAAAGTGTATACCCATGAGATATGGTCTCCATTTTTTGAATACATGAATAATAGTCATCATATTCTTCTCATAAATAGGATTTAGTAAATTCTTACCTTTGATTCAATGAATCTCAAATGTAAAGGCTCATCCTTCCTACATGAGTATTACCCCTATTCAATACCCTAACACATCACATTCAATAATGAATGTCTTTTAAAAATATGGGGTAGCCAAAACTAGAGTGGTGCATATGGCCTCCTTAAGCTTCTTAAATGCCTTGGTGTCTACGTCATTCCAGTGGAAGGAGTCTTCTTTAACAAAGTTATGCGTAGTGTTTTTATGTTCCTATATTTTTTCACAAAACAATGATAATAACATATCACCCCTAAGAAGACCCAATTTTTTTTAGGGATTTTATAATGTGCCATTTTATTATAACATTAATATTTTTAGTGTCTACTTTGATGCCTTTATGAAAAATAATGTGGACTAAGTACTCCACATCTTTCACTGTAAAATCACACTTGAAAATATTTATGTAAAGTTAAAGTTGTTCTAGAGTTACCAGTACTTGATTCACATTATACAAGTGTGTTTCCCATGTCTTATTGTATATTAGGAAGTCATCAAAAAATAACAAGATAAATTTGCATACAAAATTACAATAGATAATGTTTGTCAAATTTTAAAATGTAGATAGTGCATTTGTGAGACCAGAAGGCATTACCAAAAAATCACAATGGCCCTCTTGAGTTCTAAAAGTTTTTTTTATGTATATCCTCATCTATAATCTAAATTTTATGGTAACCTGAATGAGGATATAGTTTCATAAAGTATATATCACCATGTAACTCATCTATCACATCATTAATTACTAGAATAAGAAATTTATCTTTGATGGTGTACTTGTTGAGTTCTCTATAATTGGGGCACATCATCCAAGTATCATCCTTATTACATGTCATTACCATAAGAGGTGAAATACTAGCCTCCAACATCTCTTATACCACATTTTCACTCTCACTCTTCTAAATATATGGGTACTTATAAGGTATGATGTTTGGTAGTTGATTCCCTAGTAGCAAATGAATTTTATGATCATGATACCCTTTTGGTGGTATTAATTATGGCATTACTCAAAAAATGATTCAATGGTTATCAACAATCACCTATAAATGTAGCTATGTAGTCATTTTTTTTTATTGTATTTATAATGAAAATGGTCGTGCTACAAACCCATCTACCCCAATTTTTAAAATATTCTACATGATCAAAACCAACCAACTAAATATACTTTGCATGCAATCCACATAGTTTAAATGTCTTTTTTTTCATAATAAAAATACATGAAAAACTCCTAGAAATTCATATATGTTGTTCCCAAGGTTGAGAGCTATTGGACTCCCAAAATTATGTTTTTCCCACCCAGGGGAATATAATACATAGGAGAGTTTAGCCTATTATCCCCATGGAAATTTTGATACCATGGAATTTCCTTGAACAACTAACTATGCCACCATCTATAGTCATGACTTAGAATTCTAGAACTAGATAAAGAAAATAGTTCAAGCATGTTGCCAACTTATTTTTTATGAAGTTATATGTAACCCCTAAGTCAATAAATATTGTCACCTTTTATTTCTTTAGGAAACCCCCTATCTTAAGGGTTTGTGGGGTGATAATTCTTAAAAGTTCATGTCACGAGATTGTTGGTTAGGTATATTTTGCTTCTTCCTCTAGCTCATTATCAGCCCCACCTGTTACTTCCTCATATTATTATTATTCATTAACACCTTAAATGTATAACTATTTCTTATCAACACATTTATGTTCTTTGTTATATTTTATATCATAGTTAAAATATAACCCTTTTTCTCATTCTAATAAATTTTTTGAGTCAATTTTCTAGGTTGAGGGAATAATTATATTTGAGCAATGTGATATCTTCCACTATTGAATGTCCACCAATTAATAAAATATATTTCATATGCCTTATGTCTGAATACCATATACTCTTATAGTGAACTTGGATTAAACATGAAAATGTTGGGTTGGATGTTATAATCAAGCCCACCCAAGAACAAGTCATTCAGGTTGTCCTTTGTTATGTCCTCCATACATAAAGACAAGTTCTTAAATTGTTGAATATAATCCATGATAGTCTTTATTTGTCACTATTTTTCTAACTAGCTAAAGTAGTTTTATGTTATACTATTTTAGTAGTGCATTTGTAGTTCATCAATAAACATTGACCATGTAATAATAAGGACATTCTTTTTCTTTTTAGAGCATAACCATCTATACCAAATGAATTGCTTTGGTTCTAAGCATAGAGATGTCATTACCATTTTTTGTGTACATGGATTTTGATGTAAGTCAAAGAAATTTTCCATTTCATTGATATAATTGATCATATACTTACCATCAAACTTGTGCATGTCCGATTTTGGTAGCATGATATAAGAACCTATATTTAAACATGGATTGTTCTAGTTTGGACAACGTAAGTGGCTCAGTGGATAATTATTAAATAATGAACATGTTTGTATCATATCCAAAGCCATCATGATGTAGACACCTAAATCTAGCCATTGATAACCTCCAACCAAGCTTTTGACCAATTTATACCTAAAAAGCACAATTTAGCCTAAAAACACTAAAACATGCTAAATGATGTGAAATTGACATAGTCAAGTGCTTATTTTGGCTAAATTATCATTAAATGGGGTAATGAAATTTGTGGGCTAGCTAACTTTGATCAGATCATTTCAAGTCAAAATGCTAATTTTGCACTTGGGTGCTCTGGATTGATCTTTCCTACCAAATCTCTTGCATGAGACACGTGCCTTTATTTGTTGTTAATAAAATCCTAAATGGGAATATAGTTCCAACATATCTGACATTGACTTCTAATTCCAATCCAATCAAATTTTGGACCAATAACAAGGCATTCTGATCAATTTGAGTAATTTGTGCACAAAGTGCTTAATCATGCTTAAGAGCTAATTAATCCAAATCAAGGCATAATTAATAATTATATGGAAACTTGTTGAATATTTGTTAAAAATAAATATTGAATATCTACATCATCAGGTGACCTCATTTCTTGGGAAGACATCTCTAGGCCATAAATGTCATAAATATCAGGATTCATGCCCTCTATACCTCATCAATGCCTTCCATGATGCCCTCCATGCCTCTTAATTTCCCCTTATTCCAATGTCATGATGAGGATAATTATAAAATTAATTATAAAAATTGAATTAATCTTCAACCACACATCTCAATCTTAAGATGGATGATTTGGATTGATTCTAGACATTCTCAAAAATCTATAAATAGGTTGCCTCACCACATGAATATTAAGACATGATAATGCAAATTTATAATGCACAAATTATTCCAAAATAAATTTCAATTAGTGTTACCATGAAAAATTGATTCCAAGCCAATCCAATCCAAATCCACAAGGTGCCAAGGACTAGAGGAGATATCCAATCCTCCTTTGATGAAGACTTCATGAGCACAAGCCGAGTAAGCCACCACAACAAGAATTTTGGAGTATCCAAGGAAGGTAAAAGAGAGTTTATTTTGCATTTTAGTTGTGTGGTTTATTCATGTTTGTTAACTAAGCTCTCCCTAGCGTCTAGGCCTAGATATGTTATGATAGTTAGTTTGTTTCTTTCATCTTGTTTTCATTTTGAAACTAACACCATACTAACCATCCTCTATTGAGTTAAATTATTATATCACATATGGCATGCTTGGTGGAAAAAAATGCATCACACACATGAAGAAAATCATTTTTTAGATTTAAAATCTTCATTTGTATCATTAAAACTCTTGCAAACTGATTTTCTACACAATATTTTATTAATAATAAAGGCTAAAACTAGCCAATTGTAAGAAATTTGCATGACAAGTTATTTTTAGAAAAACATAAAGTAAAAATTAAATAAATAATTTTTATTAAATATAAGTAATTTATAATTAGGATTTTAAAATTAGACTCTAAAACAACTAAAATTATACTAAAGTAAATATTAAAGCAAACAAGATTGACTTACATTCAAGACAAGGCCAATATGAAAGAAGCCTTAATCAAAAAGTAGTCAAACCATGTAGCCAACTCACCTATGGCATAAAAAATTATATATAAAATATTAATTGAATTAAATACACTTTAATTTTATTAAAATAACACTAAAAATGTGTTCCACCTCTTAGGAACTCATTTGAGTACGACAACAGTGAACTAGAGTTGACTGTCAATTCCAACTATTTTTTAGAAAATTCCTAAGTGTACAAAATTGACAATATAAATAATTTAGGAAATAAATAAATTAAATAACATTCCTAAACACACAAAAATAAATAAAATAAACATAACACTAATAATTAAGCTCCCAAATTGACATCATATTCAACATTACCCCCTTTGATCCAAAAAGGAGAGATGTCTATCATCTCCTTAAGTCTTCCATAAATCTACTTGTGCAATACTTTGGTGAGAATATCATAAAATTAATATTAAATTATTACATACTCAATTAAAAAAATTATCATTGACCAAGTCTCTGATAAAATTATGTTTGAGTTTAATTTTATTGGTTCTAACATAGAAAACTAGATACTTGGACAATTGTATTGCCCCATTGTTATCACACAAAAAAAAATTGGCTCAAGTTGAGCCTATTTAAAATAAACGAATAATATTATCAACTATAATCCTTATGTGAAATTTTATGTAATGGTTGTATATTAAACTTCAATAGAGGATAATGCAATTGTATATTATTTTTTTGATGACCACGAAACCAACCCACTTCCCAATGTAAAGCAATAAACTGAAGTTGACTTCCTATCATCAAGAGATCCTCCCTAATCTATATCTATGTATATAATTGGACATAAATACCTTTATGATATAAAATTAATACCTTTATTATAAGTATCTCTTACATATCTAAAAATTCTCTTCACTGCTTGCAAATGCTTGAGTGATGATTTGCTCATAAATCTAGTTTATAATGAAACACCATAATTGATATCAAGTTTTATCATAATGAGATACATAAAACCTATCACCATGCTTCTAAAATTATTTTTATCAGTTGAATGAATTCCATCATTCCTCATAACCTTTTTCCCACTTGCAATTATAATATTTGTAGGCTTCAATTCTTGAAGATTTTACTTCTTGAACATGTCTTGGGCATACTTGGCTTGATAAAAAAATACTTACTCTTTATTTTGATGGACTTACATGCAAAAAAATTAATACATAATTTCAAGATAAATATTCTCAAATTGTAATTTCATATCTTTTTTGAAGCTATTCAACTTCTCCATAGAGCTACCTATGAAGATAAATCATCTACATAGAGATAAACATATTAAACATTAGAACTAAATGTTTGTATGTAAATATTTAGTTCATTTTAACTAAGTACAAATATTTGATACAATAACCAACTATCAATTCTTTATTACCAATCTCTTTAATCTTTCTTCAGCCGATAAAGGGCCTTCTTCAACTTATATACCAAAAATTATTTACCTTTTACCTCAAAGTCTTATGCCTACCTAGAGTAATCATTAGTATTATATTATCTTCAATCAATTCATTTAAGAATGCACTTTTGGAATGAATTTTATGGATTTGAAATCCTTTATGAGTATCTAGAGTAATCATTAGTATTATATTATCTTGGTGTGCCATGAGAGCATAGGTTTATTCATAGTCAATCCCATATGTTTGTGCAAATCTTTTTGTAACTACTCTAGCTTTTAATTTATCAATTATTCCATCACCCTTGAATTTGGTCTTGTAGACCAACTTGGTTACAATGAAATATTTATTTAATGAAGCCTAAATTAAATTCCATATATAATTCCTCTTAATTTAATCCATCTCTAATTTCATAGTATCAACTCATTCTTTCTTTTGACTAACTTCTGCATAAATTTTATGCTCACTAACTGTAATTGAAAATACAAACATAATATTTTCATTATAATCATCATAAAAAAAAATAACTTGTTGATTTTGAATCCTTGTAATACTCCTCTCATAATTATCATCCAAAATTTTATTGGATGGATGTGGATTCAACAATTTTTTATTCTTGCTTGGAGTTGATGAAGATGCATGATTAATCTCTTGCACAAAGATAGTATTTTTTCATGTTGAACTATAAATAGGTATAGGACTTTGTAAACCCTAAAAATTAAATTCAAAAGGATGCACCCCTTAACTTATGACCTTTGTATATATATGATCAACATTGACATGCATCCTATTTTTTTTAAAAATGAAATCCCTATAAATGACTATGGATTTACTATTAGGATTATAAAGCTTGTATATTTTGATTTCATCACTATATATTGTTAAAACTATGATCAATACTCTCATAATACATTTTTAGATTAAAATAGATATCTTTTATTTCACCCTTACCTTGACTTGTGGTGGTTTTAATTCTACCATTTCTTTCAACTTAAATGGGATTTTCATCTCCCAATTATACTTAGCTTTTGAAATAGTCATTTAACTTGTTGAAACCATCTTTCTGACTTGTCATGTGATTTGAGCAACATGAATCAAGAGATAACAAATTATTTTCATCCTCTATTTCAAAAATATATGTGAGATAATAATCTAATTTCTATTGATCATCACTTTGTTTATATTGAAAAACCTTATTTTCACTCTCTTGATTAGATTGATTCTTAGGTTCTAGTATCATGCAATATTTTATCATGTGTTCTAGTTTTTAACATTAATGACAAGTAAACTTTGTTTTATTCTTACCTATGAAGTTAGATTCAGCTTTTTTATTTTAATTTAAGTTTTTGAAAGTCCCTTGATTATGATTTTTATTTTTTTATTTGGTCTTTGAAACCTTTTCTTGGTTTCAAGTTTATGTTCTAGATCATGTTTTAGATTTCCTCCATATAGTCTCATCTTATCCTCATGGGATAAGAGATAACCAACCAACTAATCAACAATTATATTATTCATGTCCTTATACTCTTCAAGAGTTATCATGATGTTTTATTTAAATATATCAAAATATTCTTTATTATGATATTATTTTGTATATATTATGTATAAATTGTCATTATATGCACTAAGTCATTTACCCTTATGCAACAATCTCCAACTCTTTTAAAATATGACATTTTCAAATTATAAAAATTCATTTTAAAGGTTTAGAGTTTTGCATCTCTTCTTTAATATATCTTTGATATGAATTATCCAAGGTATTCCATGCCTCATAGGCATTCTTGAATCCTACAATTCTTGGATAGATGCTTGAGTCTATGACACTCTGAAGATATAAAAAATCTTGTGCATCCATCTTTTATTCATCATTTTTTGTTCTTTTCTGATCTTGAGTCAAAGTATTCCAGCTTTGAAGTGGTATAACCATGGAGAACATTCTTTCAAACTCATTTATATATAATAATTCTCTTCAACTGATCTCTCCAATACTCAAAGTTGTCATATTTGAAAACAAGAATATTCATGGAAGTAGAATTCACTAAACACGGTGTTTCTTGTGATAATGGCATGAAACCATTGTGTACCTTTATTGAACACAAATTTGATATCAAATTCAAGTTTTTAAATTATATATAGAGTGAAAATAAACTTTAATTAATATGAAATTGAAGTTATGTATCAACTAATATGTCCCAGAATCCTTATTTGTTAAATTAGTTATGTTATAAATATGATTGTTGACCAAAAATTGTATTGAATAGCTTAAAAATTAAAAAAACATATGCTTGTTGATCTACCTTTTTGAATACATATATATATATATATATATATATATATATATATATATATATATATATATATATATGCAACACAAATTTTAAAAAAGAATTATTATGTTACATTTTTTCATAATCTTTTATTAATAATAAAGGCTAAAACTAGTTGTTTTACTCTATTTTTTTTTATTTTTCTTAATTTGTAAGAGAAAAAGATAAAACTATAAAAAAGGGTGTGTAGAAAAACCTGTTATAAATGTGCGCATTAAATCTAAACTTTATGTGATAAATCCTTTTTGGATAGGAAGGAATAACTTGCAAATAAAAAAGCACTACCACAAAACTTGTTTGTTAGACAAGTAGTTGGGTGGATTGCCTAATATGAGCTAGATCTTAGAAGCATGAGCTTATTAGGAGGATGTCAATCCATCTATTTTAAAAACTTAAGTTTAAAATGATAAAAGAATAAAATTTCATTAAATAAAAGCAAAACTAAAATTAAATACAAGAAAGATAGATGCTTTAATAAAAAAAATGACTAAAATAAAGATATAGTTTGATTAATACTAATGCTAAAATTGGTCAAGTTAAAGATTGTGGTCTTGGTTTGGTAATGTGATAAGTGAATAAAAAAAAGTGGTTTGGTTGTCTGGTTGGTAAATGGTTGAGATGGTAAAATGTGAAGGGGTGAATGGTTGAGAAGGTGAGAAGGTAAGTAGTCAAGATGGCAAAAAGGTAAGGGGATAAAGATGTTAAAGATGGCAAAGGTGTAAATGGATAAAGATTGTAAAGATGGAAAAGGGAGTAAATGGATTAAGATGGAAAAATGTAAAAAGGGTGAAGGTCAAGGTAATGAAAATGAAATACCAAGGGAATAATTGAAATATGAAATAAACAAAATTACCTTGGAGATTTGTTTTTGTTGATGATGTTGAAGATGGAATCCTGTAGCAATTTTGGTAGAGCTTTGTTGCTTTGAATTTTTTTCTCCAAATGATGACCTCCTTCACAAGTGGATGACCTAAAATATGAAATTATCTAACCAAAAACCAACTTAACCCATGGGTGAAGGGGGAGGGTCATATTTATAGCATTTGATGTTAAAAAATATGCCAAAAGAAGAGAATAGTGAAATATGGCACCATTTTACAAGTGGGCTCATAAATGAGTCATAGAATAAGGGTGTTGGGATTTCCACTTCACAAAGTGTGTCTTCCACTTTGCTAATGTGTCCAAAAATGGGTGGATATAATGCCCATGGATCCAAATGAGTCCAAAATACTTTCCACCACCCACTTCTATCTTTTTCCCATGGGTGGATAAGTGGTCATGAAGGATAAAGATGGTGGGATTCCCACTTCATGAGTGTGTCTCCTAATTTGTAAGTGTGTCCAAAATAAGTGGATATCATGTCCATGTGCCCATATGGGTCTAAAATACCTTCCACCACCCACTTCTATGTTTTTCCAAAGCACTCAACAAGTGAAAACACCACTTTGAAGGCCATTTTCATGCATGAAGATAAAAATACATGTTGGATGATGGCCCCATGAGGAGAAATTGACCACACTTTGAAGGGGGGCCCTTGTGATGCTTAATGATTTCATTAAACACCTTAGATGACGGTCCCAAGTGGGGTATAATGTCCCAATTCAAGCCACCTCACTTTCAAGCCAAGTCACTTACCATATCACCGTTGAGTCACCTTGCCATGTCACTTACCATGTTGTATACCATGTCATCATGAATAGTGATAGTGGGTCCCATAATGAATAGTGATTTTGAATAGTGACTTGAAATATTGCTTTTAAATAGTACTTTTGAATAGTGTTTTCAAATAGTACTATGTGAATAGTGATAGGAGAATAGTGACTTGTGTAGGTTAAGAGGGATTGGGTTAAGGGTTAAGAAGGTTTAGGTGGTCTTTAAGGGGTCTCAAGGCATTCAGATATCTATATCTACATGTGTGTAGTTTTCTAGTGTCTACATTTTGCCCCTTTTTGTTATGTAGCTTTAAATTAACAAGCTACAAAATAAAAATGGATCACTTGGTTGAAGGTCAAAATTCCCCAAGTATGGGAGGATGTGTTTCCCCTCAAACTGAGAGGTGATGAGGAAAAGTAGAATCAGGTGCAACTTAGATAAGTGGTTGATGGTGAGTCACTAGGTGGTGACAAAAAGGGGTGGGCAGTTGAAATGTAAATATGTGCACAAAATGTGACTAAGTGCAATATCCAATATCACACACCAATTAAAGTTGCCAATGTTGGTAAAAATAAGGGTCTAATCTAAGGGATAAGTGACCAATGCACCACGTGACTACTCCTATGACTAGATACACATGTTAGTCTCTTAAACAAAGTCAGTGTTTTTATGGGTATCTGAGTCCATAAGTGATCCTATGAAAAACACAAACGGTCTAGTTGTAAAAGGGTGGTTCAAAGTTAAATGCTTAACATGGAAAAGTTGGTTGATTCAAGCAAAAGGATAAAAGTAATATCATCACAAAATATGTGAATAATTTGGGTCAAAAATGGCTAACATCAAGGTAGATATGGGTTAATGGTTAGTTGATTAGTTAAGTTTTATTGGTTAAAGGAGGTGGTTTGCAAGGGTTCAGATAGGGGGTGGCCAAGCTGACTCCATATGCACTAGGCAAGTGGATGTTACCTACATAGTTTTGTGGATGTGATATCCAACAAAAACTTTAGGCCAAAAGAGGTTCTAGCTATGACTAATTAATGGTGATAAAATGGGTTTCCCCACCAATTTGATGTACCATGTGGTTTAGGTAGGGTTAAAGGTCTATAGAGAAAGGGAAGCTCTAAAGGGTGGAAAAGGTGATGACAAGGGTAGAAGAAGGTTTGGGCACTAAAATGCAAATAGATGTATAAAGTGCAACAAAAAGTGTGATAGCCAAGATAGCATGAAGACAAGGTTGCCATGATTGATAAAAATAAAGGGTAGTGCTAAGGGGAAAGTGACTAGTGTATCACATGACTACAATTATGGATAGATACACATGTTAGTCTCCTAGATAGGGTCAGTGTTTTCATGGGTATTCAAATTTGAAAGTGCTCTCATGGAAAACATTAGTGGGTCAAGTAAGTGTGAGGTGGCACAAATTTAAAATGGCCAACATGGTAATGGTATCACTATGGTCTAGAGACCAGGCAAAATTTGTCACAAAACATGCATAGGTAGGGCCAAAAGGGACCAACAAAAAAGTGATGAGGTGGTCAGGGTAGGTGTTTAGCATAGATTGCTCATAAAATGATGAGATCATACAGAAAGGTGATTGCATAATGGTGAGGGAATAGGGAAAGGTGCTTGTAAAATGGTAAGTGTGGTGACTAGTGAATAGTAAATAGTTGCCATAATAATCCCACACTCATTAGGAAGATAAAGCACATGTTGGTAGGGTGAGATAAATAAGGGTGTAACACAATGTTAAATACTAAAAAATTTATATCAATGGGGCTAAGCCAAAGAAGAGGTGCCTTTATGAGGAGGTTACACATTTTAAAATTATGTGAGGGTATAAACACAGTGATGGCATCTATTGTTATGAGTTGAGTTTTAGGAGAAGGGCATCTATTAAGATCTACATAGTCTTGTAGGCAAAAGGTCATCATCGCTACAAGCTAAGTTTTAAGGGTAGTAGTAAAGTGATGACCTATAAATAATTTATTTGATTGTCAAGTAGATTCTATGAGGTAGAAAATCAGCAGCATGGAAAGCAATAAAGGATGGACTATGCCTTACTCAAGAGTTTCATCGCTAGTATGGGCAAAGGGTGTCCATTTTTGTACCCTCTATCCTATTACCTCAGAACCAATGACTTTGGGTTCCACTCAGAAGAGGCACTACTAAAATGGAGCCACATGGCCTAGGTTATTGAGTATATAACTAGATAAGACAAGGGAGTTTCTACTATGGCAAGTATTGAGAAGCTATCACCACCAAAAATAATGGTAGTTTCAAAGGCATGACTATTATAATGGCCCATGGCTAGAAGCCAATTTACATCAACCAGGTCAAAGGTGAAAATGATGAAAATGACCACCAGGCCCATAAGGACTATGAGAAATTGAAATAAGCAAAGACATCAGATGTGGATCAGATGATAAGGGTGTCAAAAACACATCATGATGGTACATAATGAGTTTATCAAGATGACCAATCAAATCGAGGGTGATTTGTCCACATGAAAAGGTAAGTATACATGACCATTTCAAGTGGGAAGACTATTAAAAAGAATCAATGGCATCATTATATTTAAAGAATCATGCTAAGGATGAATGTCTATCATGAAGTTATTTGGTTTTTTAGGTTATAGATAGTATAGATAACTACATAAGGTTGAAGATGGTGAACAATGGGAACAATGGTAGAGACAATTGACAACCCCCACAACCTGAAATAATAAATATGGTGAATGTGTGTATCTATCAAATACTTTAGTATGTAATGGAAATAATTGAGGCATTGTTAAACCAATAATAAGAGGAAAGACACCAAAATCCTAAGCTTGAGCCTGAACTCTTACCTCCTTAGCAATGAAGAAGGTAAGAATTTTGATGCATAAGATTTAGGGCCAAAGAACATGACCTTCGGCCTATCCATGAAGGCAGCTATTAGTGTAGGTTTTCATTTTTCCCTATTTTTTAATTAGGGAAATTGTATTTCTTGTGCTTACATGGAGTTTTCCTACATTTGTGGGATAGGCTAGCTTATGTGGAGATGTGTGTCATAGATGTGTCATAGGTGTCATAAGAATGTCATAAGTAACGCCCTTGATGGGAGTTACTTCTCTATTCTTAGCACCTTGTCACCACCTTTCATGGAGGAGTTACATTCTATTCTTGGGGTGCCTTGGCCACCTTTTTTGGAGGAGTTACTTACATGCTCTCCTATATGTA
Source organism: Torreya grandis (assembly GCA_037957365.1). Lineage (NCBI taxonomy): Eukaryota > Viridiplantae > Streptophyta > Pinopsida > Cupressales > Taxaceae > Torreya > Torreya grandis. The sequence goes on from JARHVA010000800.1 coordinate 2,537,446, forward strand.
TTCTTCACTTTGGCCATCTCATGTTAATCAGATTTTGGTTTTCTCCATTTTGTCTTGTGCAATTTATCTTCTTGTATAATTTCAAATTGCTTTAGCATCTATGTGGTGTGCAGTTGGTTCATCTCATGTGATCACGTCTCCATTGCATTCACATTATCTAGATCCTAGCAACAACTCTGATATGGTATTAGAGCCACTCTAATAATCATGTGTCTGGTTATGCTATTCTAAAATTCTTACTTTGCTTTCTTAGTAGTTTTTTTTGTTTAACTCCATTGCATTTGAGAGTTTTGGTAGAGTTTCTTAAAAACTCATGCAAATCCATATGGAAACTTGTTTAAAAAAATTAATTTTGAAGTTAGAATTTGCCAAGACATCTTGTCTAGATATGTTGTGGCTTTAACAAACGCAGTAGAATTCCTTTTCTTTTGGTCTTTTTGCAGGAAAAGATAGATCTTTGCACATCTAGTTTCTACTCTTAGATGCCACTTTCAGCTTGGGGCAACTTTCTAGGAAGCGCTTTTGCATGTGGAAGACTCCAGCAAGGCAAAATGCAGTTGTACGGCTTCTAGCGTGCAGTCTTTAAGCAGGGCATTTTCTTTTATTGGGGCTGACTTGCGCTTTGCCTTGTCTATGCCATCTCTCCTTCTTAAGAGTGCACACCTTATTCCTATCCTTTTGTAAGCCACGCAGTTGTCCTTCCTATGTCTAGCCATGCCATTAGATCATATGGCATCCAGCGTGTAGGTCTACAGATTATTCATTTTTTTTTTTGCAAACAAAATCTGAACTCTTTTTTGGCACCCCTTCCTTGCTTGGCGTCCCATGTGGCGACTTGAACTGGGCATTGGTAATTGCTTTTTTAAATTTTTTTTGGTTTTAATCAATTCACAAGTGTCATTTAGTGTGCTGGAAACCAAGTAAGTTGAAAACATTTTTAAAAAGAGCAATTTAGAGGTTTTTAAAAACTTGTATCTTCAACCTATGAAGATAAAGGGTGAGGCCGGGGTTGGCAGGAGACCAATTCCCCCTCACACAAACCTCCTTTGGATTCCTCATTCTGTGTTGAATCCAATGAGTGGTTGGAAGGCCACTTTCTCTCTCAAAACTGGGATTTTTTTAATGTTTTAGTGTTATTTTTTGCAAAAACACTAGTTTACAAAAAATTGAACCTTTAATATCTTGCAAATGGTAGCTCAAATTTGGGTGCCATTTTTTTCAAAAGTGTTTGTAATTCAATTCTCCATAGCTTAGGCTTATTATTTGTCAAAAATGCACTAGTTTATAAAGTGCCTAAAATTTGGGTCTCCTAGGATGCATTTTTGGTTGAGTCCGACGTCTTGCTTGCTTAAGTCTTGCACTGATTTCTCTAAGATGCATTCTCAGCTGAGCCTGATGTATTTTGAGTGTGCACTTTCATATTTTGGGGGGGCTCAATATTTCATGGGGGTGTGATTGCTTTTCACAACTTGCAAATCTTTGCTTTTATTCTCCTTTCTGCATAATTTCACAACTTGCAATCGACACAACTTCACCTAAATTTAGCTTAAAATATATTATTTGCAACTTAAACCCCTAACATCCTTCAACTATCATGAATGGAAGGTTAAAATGTCAATCATTCTTAAAAGCAAAGGGTTGTATAGGATCACCATGGGTACTGAAGTAAAACCCAACACTGATGCTGAAAAGGTCAAGTGGTACAACCGTAGTGATGAAGCCTATGGATTACTGAGCTTGTCTATGTCTCCAAAACTTCTCTTCCATTTAAAAACCTCCAAGACTCCCAAAGACATGGGACACCTTAGAACTCTTATTTGGGAAGCTTGATGAGATGAGAGGTCATGAGCTCAAAAACAAACTCATAAGTTTAAGTCCTAGCAACTTTGACACCCTACAAGACTTCTTCACTAAGTTTAAGGCCCTTAGATTATAATTGAAATAATGTGGGATAGAGAAGAAAGATGATCAACTCATTCTTTCTAGTCTTGCAAAGTTAGGTCCAAGTTATTCAGTCTTTGTCTCCACTTTCCATGCCATAAAAAGTGCCCTTGGCACTACATGGAAAATGCCTTCTTTGGATTCATTCATTACCGACTTGACTAAGGAGCAAGACAAGTTAATTCAAATGGGCACAATGAAGTCTACTCAACCCCAAGCTTTGATATTTGGAAATAGTAAGGATAAGACTTCAACAAAGGAGAAGAAGAAAAAGAACAAGGACTAGGAAAAGAAGAAAGAAAACAACAATCCTGCCAAAAACAACATTGAGTCTTCCTCCTCCAATGCTAAACCTAAGAATCAGAAGGTTAAGTGTGCCAATTGTAAAAAGACAGGGCATGATGAACACAAATGCATGAAGAAACAAATAGATCACCTAACTCATCTTCTAGAGAAGCACAACATAGTTGTTCCTAAGTCCATCAAGCAGAATTCATCTACCCAAGATTCTACCAAGGCAAAAGGCAAGGGTAAGGAGAAATAAAAGGGCAAGGCCCTTGTAGCTACTACAACTTCTACATCATCATGGGTCATTGATTTGGGTGCTTCTCACCACATGGGCTCTTCACTAGTTGAGTTTTCATCTTTAGAGCCTTGTAGCATGACTTCAATTAGTTTGGGTGATGACACATTAGTTTTCGTTGTAGGGAGAGGGTCAGTTGAAATGGAAGGAGGAACATTCAATAATGTTCTAAGTGTTCCTTCTCTTTCAACCAATGTCATATCAGTGTACCAAATCACTCACATTGGTCAGGGCATGAGAGTTGAGTTTTCACCAGATTCAGTGGCTATCAGGGAGTTGCATAGTGATACTACAATGGCAATGGGTAGGGAAGATCACCAAGCAAGGTTATACACCTTCTCACATTTTTCACCTAATTCTTCTCCAACAGCATTGTTGACTCATTCAAATGGAGTTAGCAAATTGTGGCATGAGCGGTTTGGCCACCTTAACTACTGCTACCTTGAGAAACTTTGCAAAAATGACATGGTCATTGGCTTGCCTCGTGTCCAATTCTCAAAAGGACTTTGCGAGGGGAGCTCACTTAGGAAGCATCCCAAAGCAAAATTTGATAAAGGCAAAGCTTGGAAGGCTTCACAACCTTCGGAGTTAGTCCACAGTGATGTATTGGGACCCTTTCCCAAACCATCTTTCACAAGGGCCAAGTACATCCTCACTTTCATTGATGATTTCTCTAGGTACACTTGGATATATTTTCTCAAACAAAAGTCTGAAGTGTTTGAAAAAATTTTAGACTTCAAGGCTCTTGTTGAGAAACAGAGTGAGAAATCCATCAAGGTTATTCGAACTGATAATGGAGGGGAGTATGTCAGCAACAGGTTTGAGTAGTTTTAGACCACAAAGGGGATTGATTTGTAGCACACATTTACTTACAGTCCTTCACAAAATGTGGTTGTAGAATGCAAAAATAGGTTCTTGAAAGAGATGGGTAGCTGTATGATTCACTCCAAATATTTAGCACCACAGTACTGGGTCGAAGCCATCAATTGTGCTTGCTACATTCAAAACAGGGTTCCTCACAAAGCTTTGAAAGGGATAACACCCTTTGAAGCTTAGCATAAAAGGAAACCTGATGTTGAGCACCTTAGGGTTTTTGGATCCCCAACCAAGACCTACATACTGAAGAAGAAAAGCAAAGCTATGGAATGTCAGTCCAAGCCTTACATCTTTGTAGGATATCTCGATGGTATTAATGGGTATCACCTTCTAGATCCAGTCACTCATGAGTTGTTCATCAAGAGAAGTTTCCATTTTCAAGAGAGTCCTAGAAACTTAACACTTGACACTTTTTCTCCCTCATCGGATCTACTTCTTCATGATGATTTCTCATTAGATTCAGATCAGCCACAGCAAGTTCTCAAACCAAAGACATCTTCTTCTTCGAGTTTAGACAGTGAGGATAGTGATGTAGAGTCATCCACCTCTAGTCAGTCAGAGGATGAGGAGTTAGCACCTAACTCACCCACTTCCAGGCCACTTTGGGCCAGACAGACACTTGAGAGTGCTAGAACTTGGGTAGGAGATCCCACAGATGATAGATGTACTAAGGGGGATTTTTAGAGAGATCCACATGCCTTCTTTGCTTCAGTTTCAAATCCATAGACTTTTTGAGAGGCATTTGGGGTACTTGAGTGGGATAGTGCTATGGAGGAAGAATATTCTTCCTTAATCAAAAATCACACTTGGGATTTGACTTCACTTCCTAAGGGAAGAATGATGGTTCGATGTAGGTGGATATATCAGACCAAGTTTGTAGCAAATGGGTTGGTTGATAAGTACAAGGCATGACTGGTCGCCAAGGGTTTCTCACAGGTGGCAGGCATTAACTACTCAGAGACCTTTTCACCCGTTGCAAAGATGACTTCTATCCGACTCACCTTGGCTATTGCCACAACACATGGTTGGGATGTGCACCAGATGGATGTGAAGAGTGCATTTCTTCACAGAGACCTAGAGGAGGAGATCTACATGGAGTAGCTACTAGGATTTTTTCAAAATTCTTCCTTAGTATGCAGACTTAGGAAATCTATCTATGGCCTCAAATAGGCCCCTCAAGCATGGTACACCAAGATGGATTCCTTCCTTCTCACAGGGAGTTTCACTAGGTGCCATTCTGACCCTAATGTTTACTTCTTGCAGTAGGATGATTCACTCCTGATTTTGGTTCTATATGATCTTTTGATCACCGAGAGTTCTTCATCGGCTATTACAGTGGTGAAGACATCTCTCCATGATAAACTTGACATGACAGACTTGGGTTTGTTGCACTACTTCCTTGGAATCGAGATCTCACAATTAGATTCAGGGATTTCTCTTGCATAGCCTAAGTATGCTCTTGACTTATTGGATCAGTTTCACATGGCTGATTGCTAGCCATCTCTGACTCCCTTTCTATCAGGAGTCAAGCTTGAGGCTGACTGTTCTTCACCATTGGTTGATGCCACTCAGTACGACAATTTATTGGTAGTCTCATCTACTTAACTCACATCAGGCCTAACATATCATATACAGTGGGACTTGTCTCCAGATTCATGCAAGAAACTCATGAGCTACATTGGAAAGTAGCTAAGAGGATATTGCATTACATACAGGGTTCACATAAATATGAGATTCATTATAGATTTGGTATAGAGGTTGACTTGGTTGGATATACAGATTCAGACTGGGCTGGCAATTCACAGACTCACAAGTCCACTTCTAGTTACAGTTTCTCTCTAGGTTCTAGTCCTATTAGTTGGTCCAGCAAGAAGTAGAATGCTATTTCTATATCATCCACAGAGGCAAAGTACAGGGGAGTTGTTAATGTAGCTACTGAGGCTATTTGGCTTTAGGGGATTCTTTTTGAGTTTGGCATTCCTATCAGGCAGCCCACCATCATTTATTATGACAACCAGAGTATCATTCAAATTTGCAGGAACCTAGTTTATCACCAATGGACCAAGCACATAGAGATTCACATGCATTTCATTCAGGAGCTTATTCATAGTCAGGTCATTGACTTGATATTTTGCCAGTCTTTAGAGCAGGTTGTAGACATCTTCACCAAACCTTTCACTGAGAGCAATTTCATTCATCTATGAGCTCTTCTTGGGGTGCGATCCACATTTGCATCAGCATCATCTTTAGGGGGGCCCATTAGCCTCTTCTTTTCTTTTATGTCTCTCTTTTGGGGGGGAGTTTTTTCCTATGGGTTTTCTCCTTTTCTCTATCTTATGGGAGATTGCATTTGTACATGGGTACCTCATCAGGCCTGGTTGCCGAGACCCATTTTATATTTCCACACTGCCCACCTAAGCTGTGCTTATGGGGGATTATTAGTGTAGGTTTTTATTTTTCCCTATTTTTTAATTAGGGAAATTGTATTTCTTGTGCTTACATGGAGTTTTCCTACATTTGTGGGATAGGCTAGCTTATGTGGAGATGTGTGTCATAGATGTGTCATAGGTGTCATAAGAATGTCATAAGTAATTCCCTTGATGGGAGTTACTTCTCTATTCTTAGCACCTTGTCACCACCTTTCATGGAGGAGTTACGGTCTATTCTTGGGGTGCCTTGGCCACATTTTGTGGAGGAGTTACTTATATGCTCTCCTATATGTATTATTCACTTTGGCCATCTCATGTTAATCAAATTTTGGTTTTCTCCATTTTGTCTTATGCAATTTATCTTCTTGTATAATTTCAAATTGCTTTAGCATCTATGTGGTGTGCACTTGCTTCATCTCGTGTGATCACGTCTCCATTACATTCGCATTATCCAGATTCTGGCAACAACTCTGATAGCAACCCTCACTATCTAAGGAGATGTGAATTGAGGCAATAATAGGTGGAACCTAGGCAAGTAGAACAACCATAATAGAGAGATATAATGGCTATAATAGTGGATCAATGTAAAAGACCCAGGGTGGCACATGATGCCTGCCCTGTGGGGAGGAATGTGGAAGAGGATAATAGAGTACGCCCTTTAGTGGTTGCTGAGACAAAGAATGTTATCAATGTTAGTTTAGGGAATAATCAAGTAGAAGGATGGTTAAACATAAATCTAAAGTCACCAGATAATCAGTATAATGGTTAAGTAAGAAAATAATGTATGGATGTGCCTTAGGTGATGTGTGTGTAATCTAATGATATTGTATGTGTCATGTGATGCCTCACACCCTAAATAAAATATTAAACAATTTGTTGTAAATATGTACATGATGTGTTGAATTTTATGTTGTTGAATGTTATTATACTTATGGTTATTTGGATAGTCATGACTAAAGCATACGAGGTAAGGAAATGAACAACACTAGATGGTAAAGTGAATAATATAATCAAGAGACAAATGTCATAATAAAAATATTAACTAAACACATTAGGATAAGAAGAGGGCATGATGTTTATTCTTTGAAAAGGACTAAAAATAAACCTGAAGTGAGATTGTCTTAATGAACATAAGCCCTATGAGTGTGGTGCATGAGCATGCTTTAAAGGATAAAAAAATGTGTTTTGATCACAATGTGTCAAGTAAGCTAAAAATGTGTAGAGGGTTTAAAGGGGAATAGGTGATAGGTCAGGCGAAGGGAGTAGTTAGAGAGAGATAAAAGGAGGACCCCTGCTCAATAGATAAAGACATTTAAGGAAGAAATAGATGCACTTTAAGCAGTGACCTTGATAAGATTTCATGTATTAAAGTAAGAGAGATGAGGAAACAAGGAAATAGTCATGGATATGTAGTTCAAGCAATACAAACTGGTGATCACACTCTAATGAGAGAGAAGCTAGAGGTGGAATGGGAGAAAATAAAGGAGATCCAACAAGGGATGATGCAAAGGTGGACCAGGAGATGGATGAAGTAGGAGTGATAGGACAATGAGGTCACAGATAAAGATGAATTTGGATAAGGATGGAAGAATCCAAACATGGATATGAAGGAAAAAAGAAGATCCTGAATAACAAGGAATGTCATCAAGGAGGATAAGAAAAATGAAATAAAATGGAGAGATGAGAAGAAAAATAAATGGTAGAAGATAAAGGTGTGAGGAGTGATAGATTGGAGAATTGAAAAGGATGGGGAGAGAAGTGTAACTATCATGAAGGGGAAGGGGAAGATTAAGAATATGGGAGGCCATGAAATAATTAAAAAGAGGTCTAAAACAGACCAAGGAGAAAATAATTTGGTGAAGATAATGAAAAACAATAAAACACATGAAAGACAAGGAAACATGTGTGAAAAGGATTGAAATGAGGACACAAAAAGGATGATAGGAGAGTGAAGAAGTAGGTGGTAATGTGGCCAAGAAAGCATGGATGATTATAGGCAAGGAGAGGAACAATGAAGCAGATCAGATGGCAATGTTGGAGATGAGAATGGGATGGAAAATTGGAAAGGGGTTAGGAATAATGAGGGTAAGCAAAGGATAGGTGGACAAAAAGATGAAGAGATAAGGTATGTGTTAATTAGCTTGTTAGAAGAGATTGACAAGCTAAATGGGTAATTAGAAGAGATTGAAAATTTGAAAAATGGTGAGGTGGTGAATAAATAGGAGAACACAAGGAAAGGTAATGGGATGAAAATAAGATATGAAGATTAGGGATGATAAGAATAAAAAGGAAGAATTGAAGTAAGGATATAAAGCACAGACATTCACATAGATGCAAAAGATAAGTGAGTATTGAGATGAAAAGAGGAAAAGGGGAATGTTAAGTGTAAAAGGATAGAATAGATAAGAAAAAAAGTTAAATTATGTAAGGCTTCTCAAAGAATAAAGACCCAATTAGAAGCTAGTTATGGAGGAAAAAAAAGAAGAATGGAAAATGGAAAAGGTGGGAAGAGTGGCAAAGCGACAGAGAGTGGTGGCACATGTAAATAAAAAGTGAGAGATGTAGAAAAATAATAGAAGAAATAGAAATCATGTAAGATTTAAAGGATGATGTGGAATTGGTGAGGAAAAGAGAGTGAGGAAGAAGGTATGATAGGTCTCCAAGGGCAAGGGGAAATGATGAGGATAATGAAAGAAGATAAAGAGGATAAAGGGCAAGGTTGGTAAGTGGAGAGGGGAAAAAAACATGAAAAGTGGGTGTGGGAGTGAGCCATGAAGCACCCATGAGGAAAGGTGATGGGAAATCCAATGAAGTGGAGTATATGGTGGTTTTATGGAAGATAAGAGGGGCAAATGATGAAGGTTGTCAATCCTTGTGTTAAAAGATATTGACAAGCTATAAAATTGGTTAAAAGAGATTGACAAGTTGAAGGGAGGGAGATGGTGAAGAGATAGGTAGAGAAGTGGAGAAAGAGATATTAGGTTAGAAGGGAAAATAAAATAAAGGATGTGGTCAATCTGACCTCAGTAACTGAGTGCTACTTATGTAGTCTAAAAAGACCTCAAGCCAATGTAGTTCTCCTAGAAATGGGGAAAAAAAAAGAGGAAGTATTAGATGATGTTAAAATACAAGGATGCTAGGAAAAATTCAAAGCATCCCTAATATAGGATGCCTTAAGAAAGAGGGCACTATTAGCAATGGAAATTAATGAGAAGACAAAGTGGATGGTAATTAGTTGGTAGTGGCCAACCTGCCCTTAGAAGTCAAGCAGTGCCTACATAGTCCATGGCCATCAGGCCAATGTAGTTTAACAAGGGTTGGGTTAGTGGTGTTCAAATTGGTTTCCCAAATTTTATGGACCACATGTTTTGGTTTGGTTGAAGGTTTTTAGAGAAAGGGTGTGCACCAAAGATGGTTTGAGGTTGTAGAGAAAGGTATCTCCAAAAGGTGGGTTGATTGACCATATATAGGTAGTTGACATTAATGTTGTGCTAATGTTATTCATGGTTAGGGTTATGATGATTTGATGGATGATAGTGGTGGCACATAAGTAGGTTAGATAACCATACTATATGTGGTAAAAGACATGAAAAATCATGAGACATAGGTCTAATAGAATACATGACTCAATGATGAACGAATAAGATATGAGGTATAATGCCTATTTGTTGACAAGGACAAAACAAAATAGAACCCAAAGTTGGATTAGCTTTAGGAACATGTCTTTTGAAAGCTTTGCATTAGCATGCGTTGGTTCATAAAACAAGTTTTTTGATCACAATGTGTCAAGTAAGCTATAAATCCTTTGATTTACAGATAGTATAAAGGGAAGTTGGGTGATAGGTGGTATGAAGGATAATGGGTAATATGTGTGGTAACCTTATGTGGGTTAGTTTAATCCTTCTATAGGTGACCTAAGAATGATAAAAGATAAGTCCACATCATATGCTAAATGTAGATTGATCAATGTGGGAAGTCTACATGTGAAGGCCGATTGTGGCTTCCACCTTACTATGTTGTTTGAGAGCCGATTACGGCTTTAGATTTTATTGTGGTAATGGGTCTTTTGCTTTATTGATGTATATGAGAAGTTGATCAATATGATAATCTTCCAAGAAATCACTTTGATTTTGACAAAGTTGACTTAGACATCCTTCAATGAAGTGGTCTAAGTTTATATGATTTGTTTAATGCTTTTGATAGTTATCCTTCAAGGGAGCAGTCTACCTTTAGTTCAAGCAATTTTTATTTTGTTTTTGGGCAACTATCCTTCAAAGGAGCATTCTACAATGCTTAAGATATAGACCCAAGTAATATTTTTGTATCCAAATTATTTTTGGATGTGATGTTTTTAGACATGGGCAAGTCTAATTAGGTTCAAAGGTTTACCTTTATGAGGGAAAAACTTTAACACAAGAAGGTTAATGAAAGGTGAAAAGGTGTGGTTTTGAGAGACAATGACCATGAGATTCGATCTTGTTAGAGATGAAAAGTATCCATGATAACCATGATATGTGTAGAGTCATGGTACCCATATTTAGTATTAGGCTATGACTGTGATGGTTAATCACATGGTTCTATGTTGTAATCAATTGTCCTCAAAAGGAGAGGAAGAAGATGAGTGAAGGTTAAAATATCGTAATCAAGGGATGAGCTTAAGTTAGACAAAAAAGGTGAGCTTGATCCTTTTTTTAACAAAAGAATAGGTCCAAACATGTATAATTGAGAGGCTTAAGTTCTAGTTTTCAATTGAGAGAAAACAAATGATAAGCTCATGATCCATACTTATGGGTTATGATGTAGGGTCCAAGCTAATTGAAAGCAAACTTACCTCTTTCATTTTTCTCCATATTGGTCACATGTTGGTTTTATTTTAGGATGAGGTCTTCGATATTAAGTCTTACACATTTAGGTGTTTTTATAGGCATTCTTGATGCATTATTGATAGACACAAATATGGTTGAGGGCAGCTAGATGATGTTTATTAAGTAACTCGAGCTGAGCCAAACAGTGCTGACAATAATCATCCTCAGCTATGATCTCTTGTAAAGATATGTGAAGAGACAAGATTTGGACTTTGAGAAGTAAGACTATCTCTACTTTGAAGACTAGAGAGAAAGGTGTATCACCCGCAGAGGTTTGAATGCTAGTGTAATGGGCCCATAAAGCAAAGGGGATGTGTAAATGCCAATCCTGATCTGGAGCACTGACAACTTTGGTTAGCATTTTGTTGAGGATTTTGTTAGAGGTTTTTGACTGTCCATTTGCTTTTGCATGATAAGGTGAGGAAAAACTTAGGCCAAAGTTGAATGCAACACATAGAACCTAAACTTGCTTATTTTTGAAATATTTACCATTGTTGGTGATAATTTTATGAGGAACATCGAAGAGATAGATAATATAATGGTTGATAAAGTCAAAAATCTTCTCTACTTTGGTCGAGACTAAAGGAATAACCTCTACCCACTTGGTGAAATATTTGGTGGTTGTGATGATGGAGCTATGTCACTGTGAGGAATGAGGGTTGATCTCACCAATAAGATCTAGGCCCTAGTATGAGAAAGGCCAAAAGTCCTAGGTTACTTAGAGGCCATTAGCTGGCACATGATGTAGATTAGCATGTTGTTGACATTTAACACACTTATTTACATATTTAAAAAAGTCTTGGTTGAGCATCAGCCAATAGTAACCAAGGTGAAGGATACATTTAGTGATAGTTATATTGTTAAAGTGTCTTCCACAGATCCCATCATGTGTTTCTCTGATAGCATGGGAAGCTTCATGGATACGTAAGCAACGGACAATGAGGCTGTCAAAACCACATTTTTAAAGGATTCCCCCTAGTATGGTGTAATGAAAGGTACTTTGAACAAAAGATCTTCAAGCATTCTTAGAGAGGTTGGGAGGAATGATGCCAAGGATGAGGTAATTAAAAGTTTGGTCATACCAAATGTCAGATGGGGATTCTTCCACACTAAAAATGGTAGGAAGGTCAATTTTTTTATAAGAGGGTGTGGTTAAATGATGAATGGTGACAAAGATTTTAGAATTGGAAGGTTGAGAAGGGATCTTGGAAGCAAGGCAAGCCATTATATCTATGAATTTGTTGGTAGATCAAGGAATAGATTAGACCAAGTAACATTTGAATGATGCTAAGAGATTGTCAAATAAAAGTTTTTATTTTTGTAAGACATCATTCTTACATTCATAGGAGCCATTGACCTAGTTAACCATGAGCTGGGAATCACCAAAGGCATTGATTATTTTAATTCCCAAGGCTAGAGTGGTTTGGATACCTATGACTAGGTCTTTATACTCAACCATATTATTGGTGAATTCAAAGTCAAGTTTGAAGGAGAGATGAAGGGGTTAGACATTGAGAGGATTGAGAATAAATATATCACCCCCACCTTGTTGGTACTTTAAACCATTGAAGAACATAGTCATTTAGTAGGTTATGACATCTTCTTGAAAAAGAGTCATGATAGACTCATTTATAAAAGCAAGAGGAAGTGGTTGGTTATCTAGTAAAGGAGCTTCAGCCAATTGGTCGGAAATGACTTACCCTTTAATAAACTTCTACTAGAAGAACTCAAGGTCAAACTCAGCTAGGAACATGAGCCACTTAACCATACACTAGTTTTGGTATGGTTTAGAGTGCATATACTTGAGTGGGTCAGTGTTGGTGATGAAAAAGGTTTTATGATTGAGAAGGTAATGGTATAGTTTGTAAGCTACAAAGACTAAGGTTAGGCAAAGTTTCTCAACGTGGGTGTACCAAGTTTCATACTTTATAAGTGTTCAACTTATATAATAAATAGCTTGCTCCTTGTTTTTTTCATCACGGTGAGCCAGCATTGCCCCTAAGGAATGGTTAGTGATGGATATGTAAAGGTAAAAGGGTTGATCCTCTTTAGGAAGGATAAGAACAAGTGGAGAGAGGAAGTACTCCTTGAGGGAATCAAAGGCTTATTGGCAGTCCTTGATCCACTTAAAGGAGGTATCCTTCTTAAGGAGATGATGGAAGGGTTGACATCTATCTAATAATTGGGATATGAAGCGATGGATGGATTAGAGCTTCCCTTGTAGGTGAAAAATTTGCTTAAGGTTGGTAGGAGGAGGCATTTTCAGGATTGCTTTGACGTTGGTAGGTTCTACTTTGATTCCTCAAAGAGAGACGATAAATCCAAGAAGATTTCCTGAAAGTACCCCAAAAACACATTTCTTGGGGTTGAGTCTAACATGGAAATGGATTAGGCATTCAAAGATAATTTTAAGAACTTTCAGATAATCTTTATGAGATTTAGATTTTCCCAAGAGATCATCAACATAGTCCTCTACAATGGTGTGGATGAGGTCATGGAAGATGTAGGTCATGGCTCATTGGTAGGTTGCACCAACGTTCTTCAAACCAAAAGGCATGACCCTATAGCATAAGGTTCCCTATGGAGTAATGAAAGACGTTTTATGCTGATTTTTTGGATCAATCAATATCTGATTATATCCTAAGAAATTATCCATGAGAGATAACATTTTGTGGCCAGCTGTAAGATCAACAAGTTGGTCGATGTTTGGCAAAAATAAGTTATCCTTTGGACAAGCAGAGTTGAGGTCACAAAAATTGATATAGAGGTGAAGTCCTCCAGTAGATTTAGTTATGTGAATGATGTTAGAAACCTATTATGGATAGTTGATGGGTTGAATGAAGTCAATGAATAGGATTTGTTGAAGTTCTTCTTTGACTAGAAGGGCTATGTGAGGGTATATCCTGCAAAGTTTTTGTCAAATAGGCTTAGCATCAAGATGAGTGACAATGTTGTGGAAGGCAATAAAAAAGTCAATTTTGAGTATATCCTAATAAGACCAAGCAAATGTTATGCTTTGGTCACGAAGGAAAGAAGGATAATCTTGTTGTTCTGTGCCATTCAAATATTGATCCATTTTGACAATGCAGGGGTTATCTTGAGTACCCAGGTTGACATCGATAATGGATTCATTCAACATGGTTTGGTTCTTAGGAGGAAGGGATTTGTGGATAGAAGAATCCCATATATTGAGATAGGTAATTATGGAATCATTGTCTTGATGTTGGATGGTATTGATGGTAGGAGAATCATTTTGTACCATTTCAAGATGGATGAGAGGAAGAGTTTTAGTTTGGCCATCCTTTTGATAGGTCAAAGGGCCCAAACTAATAGTATTGACTAAAAAAAAAGTTAGGAGGAATGATGTCAAAATCCTCAAACTTTGAAGGAGGTTGGGTTGGTGAAGAGAGGATGTCTTCCTTGATGGTGTCAATTGGTTTGGGTTGATTGGTGAGTTCTTTAGGTGGTATAAACCTAAGGCCAAATGACTCATGAGGTTTTTGGGTTTTGATCGAAGGTAACTCATGAGGTCCTTATTCATATCAACTAACAAATCCTTTTTAGGCACACTTGTGAAGGTATAATTTAGTGAATATTGGTTTTCCAAGGTAGGAAAAATTAGAGGTAAATGGTTAGATGGAAGAGGTAGTGGTGGGAAAAAGAAGTGGTCGATCAAGTCCCCCATAGATGAAGTTTGTTTGATGCTTGGGGGGACTGAAAAGGATAATGGTTTTGATGTTAGGGTTGTATGAAGGGTCATGTTTGAGGTTCCCTTATTCTTGAGGAGTAGGGAAAGCATCTAGAGCTAGAAGATGATACCCCCTTAACAAGAGACGTTGACACATAGATTTTAAGGGCTCTTTTATGGGGATCTATGAAGAAAGGATGGATGAGCTAGTTGATGCTTCATCATTGTTGTGAGTGGAAGTGTTGATGGTTATGGTTGATTGGGTGGCCTTTTTGGAAGCTAGTTGTGAGGCAAATGAGGGAAGTATAAGGACATCATTAGGTTGGTAGGTCATGTTACAAGAAGCAAAGGGACTAGGATCAAATTTGATGGTAACTACTTATCCCTTATGTTTAAATTTGACACATTGGTGTAAGGTGGAAGGGACATAACTCATAGCACAGATCTAAGGTTGTTTGAGTAAGACATTGTATTGGAACTCACGCTCTATAATATAGAATAGTTTAGGAATGGTATGAGGTCCCAAATGGATATGGAGGAAAATAGTCCCTAGGGTAGTGGTCATAGTGGCACTAAAGGAATGAAAGACTATTGTACTTTTTAACATGATGTTTTTGGGTAGCTAAAGTTGGTCATATTCATGAGAGGAGATAATGTTGATGCTAGTTCCTCCATCAATCATAACCCTTTTGATGCAAGTTTGATTGATGTATACGGTAATGAAAAGGGGAGGATTGGAGTCCTCATGTTTAACTTGAGATATCTTATAATCCTAAAAGGTGATGAGAGTGGAAATTTAGAGGTTGAGGATCATCTGGCTAAACCTCTATGGATTCTAGAACCTTGATTATTGCCTGGTGATGGTGGGGTGAAGTGTTGATTAGTTCATAAAGGCTCATTTTTACTAGTATTTAGTGAGTTTGTTTCAACACTAAGCATTGTATGAATTCAAAAGGTTTGGACAGAGAAGCTCCCATAATGGATACTTTGGGTTTTGGTGGTTGTGAAGGCAAGGGTGGAGATGTTTGGGTTTGGTTAGAGTATTGAGGGGTCGAAGGGTATGTTCATGGGATGGTTACCTTAGTTTTCCCCTTATCCTACTATTGGTATTAAGATCAGGTAACCACACAAATGGTTTGCACAAGGGGGTTTACTGGTTTTGATGCTTGCTTCAGTTCCTCTTTCTCATCCATGGATAGGAGTGGGATGGTAGGTAAAGGTTGGGTTGATAGTAAGATTCGTAGTGGGGGTGAGAAGGGTTCTTCTAATAGATTGTCTTCTTCTAAAAGATTGTGGATAAGTGTTTAGAGGGATTTGCAATTTTTCATATCATGCCCATGAGTGTTGTGGTAAAGGAAAATCAAATTGTCATTAAACCATGTTGGTTTAGGATGCGAAGGCTTAAAAGGTTTGATTGCAGGTAAGCTAATGGAGGAAGTTTGCAACAACCTTTGTAAAATGATGGAGTAGGATTCAAGCAAAGGTGTTGGGGGTGATGGGTTTTTGGTTTTGGGAGTGATAACCTTTTGGGTTGTAGGATTTATTATAGAAGTGGTATTGGGAAGAATGGTTTTAGTTGATAGTTTTGGTTGGGCTTTCTTGGTTAAGGTTGGTTTGGGGGTTGGAGATTTTGATGTGGAGGTTTTGGATGATGAATTTTTAGCTATAGGTGGGAAATAAGAGGTGGATAGGTTGGTTAAAAATGATGGATAACCATAGGGTTTGATGGGTGTAGGTGGAGAAAAAGGGGATGGTTTCTTAGAGGAAGAATAGGTAACTAGAATGGTTGAAAGATGGGATCCTAAGATGGAAGGTAGATGGGAAGGAGGTGGTATGGGACTAGTTAGAGGTGGAGGTTTAGGCAACTCTAATTTCTTAGTTAGTTTAGTTGGAGGTTTATTTGGTGGACTAGATGGGGTTAAGTCAAAACTTAAAGGGAGGTGAGTGTGACTAGGCATAGGGAGAATTCCTAAGGTCTTGATTGGCTTGGTGAGAAGGGCATAAGATGATTTGGCAATTTTAGGTAGAGGTAGTTGGGATGGTTTACTTATGGTTTTGGAAGAGATATTAGATGAAGAGGTAATTATGGGTTTAAGGGTGGATTAAAGTGAATTTGAAGATTCTTATTTGTTTTGGTAAGGGGGTCCAAGATGATACCAAAAATTGGCTTTATCAAAGTTGTGTTGAGAAGTGAATTCTAGGCTTTAGACAAGTCTAGAAAAGGGCTTATAAATGGGTTTAGTTCCTTGGTTATTGGTTTCAAAGCTTAATACCTTTGGTGGAGAAGAGGGAATATTTTATTTATGGTTGTCTTGGATGGAAGATTTCAAAATTTGTGGTTGGATAGATGGTGTAATATCCACTTTTGGGATGGTTTCTAAAGGGAGAGTGGAGGGTTCTATGATAGGGGAGATTGGTTTGGTGTCCTCAAGTGAAAGATCGGACATGGTTACTTCTTTTGTTTGGGAATCCAAAGGAATGAAGGGTAGCTCTATCACTTGACTAGGTGGAATGGGAAAGGAAGGTGCAAATAAAGCAATGGTTATCTCCTTCGGTGTTTCCACCAAAGGAGAGGTAGATAAAGATAAGGTCTCATCAGGTGAAGAGAGAGGGGTAATTGATTCTTTTATTTGTGTATCTAAAATAATATAAGGTGAGTTTCCTATTTTCACTTCGCTGATTGAGGTAATGGTCTCTTCAACAATGGGTTCATTACTAATAACATTGATTGTGTGTGCCTCATGGGAATGAGATGATTCAAGTTTATTGTCATGTTGTTGGTAGGAGTATGATTAGGAAAATGCTTGTGGAAGATGTCAATGGATTGATTAGGAGGTGCATTAGGATTTTTGAATGCAAGTTCTCCAGTATCAATCAAGTTTTGGATAAGACTTTTGAAGGTGTTACATTGATTTGTCATGTCCTACAACTACCTAGGTACGAGGTGAGAAGCATTAATTTTTTTAGGGTTGGTTTAATTATTGGGATTTAGATGAGGTTGGATTTGAGCAATTTTTTTGAAACTAATGCATAAGATTCTCCAATGGGAGTATATTGTTTTGGAGGAACTTAGTTTTGGTTCCAGTTTTGTGGATATGAAGGGTTGGAAGGGTTGGTTTGAGAGGGTTGGTTGACAGTTGGAGGTGGAGTGAATTTTAGAACAACCAAGTTTATGGATGCTTTTGATTTGGTGTTGGGTTGGTTAGTGGTTTTGGTGGAGGAAGGGTCATTGGATTTAAAACTAGAATTTTTGTTTTACAGTTTCAATTTTCCTTCATCAATGGCCTAGTTTTCTAGTTTATGTGCCATGGTGAATGCCTCATCAAAAGTCCTGAAAGTTTGAACTTGAAGAGTGGGGGTGATATGTTTGGCACAACCCTGGGAGAATAGCTCAATCAATTTGGGTTGGGGTAATGAAAAATAAAGTTAGTTGATAAGGCCTTTCCATCTAGCCACAAAATCCACAATGGACTCATCAGCAAATTGCTTAATGGAATAGAAATACATGATAGATACCTTTTTTGATAAGTTCATAGAAAAATATTCTAAGATTTGAGCCAATTAGGAGAATGAAAAGATGGAGTGTTGGGTGAGAGAACTATACCAATCAAGGGCTGGTATAGATAAGGACATGGGAAAGGTTTGAAGAAGGAGAGCATCATCATAGGTGATTAAATAACAAGAATGATGGAAGGCTCTCAAATGTTGTTGGGGATCCTCCTTTCCTTAGAATTTGGAAAACTTTGGCAATTCCAATTGAGGAGGATAAGCATGGATAGGGACTGATGGATGAATTGGTTCATTACAAATTTGATCATAAGATAAAAGGTTAGGGGACCCAGAGATAGATGACTCTTATTTGGTGATTTTGTCCATTAATATCTTGATCAAATTTGGTTGGGGTTAGAAAGCTACATAATTAAGTGGTAAATTTTGTTGAGGTTGATTGATAGCTATGTATGGATAGGTGATCGAAGGTGTTGAAGAATCCAGGTATTGGTAAGTGGTGGCAAGAGTTTGAGATGGTGTCACATAAGGGTTGAGTAACATAAATGATTTGGTGGAAGGTGGTATGTACCCTTGTGGGTTAGGGGCATATTGATAGGTTGTTATGGATACCTATTGAGGGATAGATGTGGTTGACTTAAATGTATGGATAAGGTAGTGGGTTGAGGGTGGGTAGGTTGGGGTAGAGTTGTAACTCTAGTGCTAATGGGTGGAAGTGTTTGGGGTATAGAAAGCACCAAGTTCTGAAATGGTGTAGAAGTTGGTGGATTGGTTGAGACAATGGGAAGGGTGGAAATAGGGGTGGAAGATAACCCCATAGTAGGTGGAGTATAGGTAACTAGAGATAAAGTTGAACCTATATGGGAAGTGCAGGGCATGGTAGGAGGTGTTTGGTTGGAGGTTAGGATATTCGATTGGGTTTGGGTAGTGGTAGTAGATGGGGTGTTGGGCAAGGATTTGGTCAATAGGGGTTAGGTTGAGGTGACACCTACCATGAGAAGGGGAGGCATCCCACAAAAAGGATTTTTGGGAGGAACTAAAGCAATAGAGGTACAATGAGGTAGGTTGTCAAGATAATGTTGTAGGGCTATCGGGTTGTTATCAAGGAAGCCAGTGAAATCTGCATCATCCTCAAAAATAATCAAGTTTATGGTAGGATGGGGAGAAAAATGAGGTGAACCCTCATCAATAGAATTATATTCCATGGAGGAAGAAGAAGAATAAGGTGGTGTTTAATTGGTTTGGTTTCTAAACTGCTATCTAGTGAAGACCATGTGAGAAATAAGTGAAGGATAGATACCAACTCACACCTCAAACAAAGAGCAATCAAAAAAGATTCAAGGTAAATAATGCATTAAATAAGGGTGCGTTAAGTCCTAGGATCCTTTTTAGATCACTTTTGGCTTATGACTTCAAATGTGTGAAGAGGAAATTGGCTTGTAGAACATGTCTTAGAAAGAAGCCTATGTTTGGTTTCAGGTTGTGTTTAAGTGCTCAAAAGAGAATTTGTACTAGATCATGTATGTGGCTTGGTACTTGGGGATTACTCCCCTCACTTCACAATCCCATAACCAGTGTGAGTTCTTAGCCTTTATACAATTTATCGAGAGTTTATACTCAACCATAGAGCTGAGTTGGTTATCTCCTTGGTGATTAAATGCAAGTGTGATAGCCAAGAAGGGGTAAGGTGATCTGATGGGTGATGAACTCCCAATTGGGCCTTGTCTCAGGTGTGTTTTGATGTTTGATTGTGAATTTGGTTTGATTTATGTAATATAAGTGATTCTATGATTAATTTTCTTTGATTAATTAATCTAGGTGAACTAAGACAAGCAAACAAACATTTTATGCAAGTTAATTTTAAACCCAAAATGAAAATTTCAGATTTCTTTTAATGAATACAAAAGCTCTAAATACAACCTAAGTACAAGATGAGAATGTAAGTCCTAATATTAGAATGATTTCATTTTGAATTTTTTTTTAAAAATGAAATGAGAATAAAAATTAACCTTTTCTAAGAATGCAACTAAAACTTGCGTCTAAGAATGCAAGTAAAACTAGGAATGCAACTAAGAATGCAAGAAAGAAAACTTAATTTTTTAAATTATGAAACTAAATGAATTTTCACTAATGAAACTAAATGAATTTTCACTAATGCAACTATGAACCCAAGAAAACTCTAGGGTCCCACAGGGCATGCCAAAATGTTTTACTTTTTTTTTTCTTAATTTGAAAGAGAAAGAGATAAAACTATCAAAAAAGGTGTGTAGAAAAACTTGTTATAAATGCATGAGTTGAATCCAAACATGATGTGAGAACTCCTCTTTGTCTAGGAATTAATAACCCACAAATAAGAAAGCACTACCGCAAAACTTGTTTGTTAGATAAGTAGTTGGGTGGATTGCCTAGCATGAGCTAGATCCTAGAAGCATGAGTTTCCTAGGAGGCTATCAATCCACTTGATTTAAACACTTAAGTTAGAATAGATAAAAGAATTAAATTGAATTAAATAACCATAAAACTGAAATTAAATACAAGAAAGATAGATGCTTTACTAAAATAAAGCAATAATTTGATTAATACTAATGCTGAAATTGGTCAAGTTAAAGATTATGGTCTTGGTTTGGTAATGTGATAAGTGATTGAAAAAAGGTGGTTTGTTTGTTTGGTTGGTAAATATTTTATATGGTAAAATTTAAATGGGTGAATGGTTGAGAAGGTGAGAAGGTAAGCAGTCAAGATGGCAAAAAGGTAAGGGGATAAAGAGGGTAAAGATGGCAAAGGTGTAAATAGATAAAGATGGTAAAGATGGAAAAGGGAGTAAATGGATTAAGATGGAAAATGTAAAAGGGGTAAAGGTAAAGGTAATGAAAATGAAATACTAAGGGAATGATTGAAATACAAAATAAACAAAATTACCTTGGAGATTTGTTGTTGATGATGTTGAAGATGAAATCCTGCAGTAATTCTGGTAGAGCTTTGTTTCTTTGAATTCTTTTCTACAAGATGATGAATCCTTCACAAGTAGATGACCTTAAATATTTAATTTTATAACCAAAAACCAACTTAACCCATGGGTGAAGGGGGAGGGTCATATTTATATCATTTGATGTTAAGAAACATGTCAAAAGAAGGGAATAGTGAAATATGGCACCATTTTCTAAGTGAGCTCATAAATGAGTCATGGGATCAAAAAGTGTGTCTTAAAATTTTATAAAGTGCCTCACACTTTTATAATGTGTCCAAAAATAGGCAGAGATAATGCTCATGGACCCAAATGAGTCCAAAATACTTTCCACCACCCACTTATGTCTTTTCCCCATGGGTGGATAAGTGGTCATGAAGGACAAAGATGGTGGGATTCCCACTTCATAATTGTGTCTCCCACTTTGTAATTTCATCCAAAATAAGTGTATATCATGCCCATATGTCCATATGAGTCCAAAAGACCTTCCACCACCCACTTTTATCTTTTCTCAAAGTACCCAATAAATGGAAACACTACTTTGAAGGCCATTTTCATGTATGGGGACAAAAATACATGTTGGATGATGGACCCATGAGTATAAATTCATAAAAATTTGAAGGGGTGCCTTTGTGATGCTTAATTATGTCATTAATCACCTTAGAAGAGGGTCCCAAGTGAGGTATCATGTCCCACTTCAAGGCACCTCAATTTCAAGCCATGTCACTAGCAATATCACTTGTCATATCACCATTGACTCACCTTGTCATGTCACATGCCATGTCACTTTCCATATCACCATGAATAGTGACAGTGGGTCCCATAGTGAAAGTGATAGTGAATAGTGATTTTGAATAGTGACTTGAAATAGTGCTTTCAAATAGTACTTTTAAATAGTGTTTTAAAATAGTACTATGTGAATAGTGATAGGATAATAGTGACTTGTGTAGGTTAAGAGGGATTGGGTTAAGGGTTAAAAATGTTTAGGTGGTCTTTAAGGGGTCTCAAGAGATTCAGACATCTAAAACTACATGTGTACAATTTTCTAGTGTTTACACTAGCCAATTACAAAAAACTTGCATGATAAGTTATTTCAAAAAATATATCAAGTCAATAAATTTACTTAAAAACTAAGTAATATAATATTATATTTATAAAATTATACTCTATGACATTTGAAAGTAGACTGAGGCAAATAAGGTTGACTTACGTTTAAGACAAGGTCAACATGCAAGATACCTTGCTCCACAAGTACTTAAATCATGCAACCAAATTAACTATGGAATCTCAAATTCCATATAAAATATGAATTGACTTAAATAATCTTTAATGTTATTTAAATAACATGAAATTTTTAACTTGCCTCTTAGGGACTCATTTGAGTACTTAGACAGTGAATTAGAGTTATCTAGCAATTCCAACTATTTTTTAGGAAAATTTCAAAAAAGTGTCCAAATTGACCAAACAACTAATTTAGGACATAAATAAATTAAATAAAATTTATAAACACATAAAACACTAAATAAAATAAATTTAACACTTATAATCAAGTGCCCAAAGTGGCATCATACTCAACATGGTATGGTATGGACTATGAAATATATGTAGGTGGCTGATAGCAACTAAGGAAGGTCAAACCTATGAAAAGCATGTGGATTTGAGATAATGGTGAATAAGAGTCATGTATGTATTTACAAGTCATGTAGGATGAAGTTAGGTTAAATTTTACATTTATAAGTATATAGTACCAAATTTTAGTATTTACAAATTATTGGTTGACTTATGAATAATAGGTTTGGTTGAGTCCTTATTAGTTGAGGTTAGATCTTGTGATTTATCAATTATCATTTCTCTAGATCAATGTATTTATATTTGAGACAATTCAATGGTTTATAAGTTGTGTTATGTAACTTTCCTTTGAATTATGATATGAGTTATTGATAAATAGATTTTGTCGTCAAATATTACATGGTTGGTAAATAAATAAGCTCATATGACAATGAAACATTAAGGTGTAATCTTGCATTTTCTCATTGAGACCTTGTTTAAGATGTTGAATACTATTGAATATATTTTTAAGCCCATTATTATTAATGTACTGATCTATAAAAATTATTTGTAAACATACCATTGAATTCAAGGAATAATTAGGTAAAAAATGAAACCAAGTTAAATCATCACTAACCAAAGCTATAAGTAAAATATTAAGTATCATCAAAGGACAATTCTCACAATTTTTGAAAAATGTTAATGTTAAATGAGGATGTGCTTGACAATCAACATAACTAAAAAATAATTTTAATTTTGGAATTATCAAGTCATAGGAAAAAGACATGAATAATACACCTTTTTGGATAAGGTTATTAGTCATTGGAGTGTTTTTCATGTTAGCCTTAAATATTTCTTGTTCCAAGGATAAAATAAACAATTATATTTTTAAATCACCTATATTATGCATCATAGTTATAATCTCATTTATAGGAATGGTTTCACGTTTGATAGGTTTATTCAAAGGTTGAGTCTTACCATTGATGATTGAGGTAGGTACACTAGTTAGTAAGTGAATGGGAATCAAACACTTATCACAAAGTATAGAATGAGTAGAAACACTTGCATTAATTCCATCTTTATATTCTTGTATCATTTCATAAATAAATATAAGGCTTTTAAGAACATTTTATTTAAAAAATTTAGAAATGTATTCATTAATGTGTTTATCCTTTAAAATATGATATTTTACAATTTAACATCCAAAAATGACATAAAACTCATATATTTCACTAATTTATTCCATGATAACAATCAATCAATGAACACACAAAGGTATATGAGCATATGGATAAAGAGGGGTGAATAAACCCTGAGATCAAAGTCTAAAAATGAATAAAATCTATAAACTCTAAGGAAAAATGAGGGTTTAGAAAACCTTAGGTTGAATGTTTACCCTAATTTTGGTTTTATTCAAAATAAAAATAAACTAATTGAAATTAAATAGATCTAAACATACATTCATGAATGTTTAAAATTCATATCTATCTAATAGGTTGATCCCACACAAAAATGTCCCAGTGTAACAAATGGAACTAAGTTATACATAGTAAATACAAAAGATTAAGGAATGATCATAGGTGTTTACTATTATAAAATTATAGACTTGTAGGATGGCTATACAAACTATTTGGATTTTGTTCCTAAAATATGGATCTCAACAACCTCTCCTAGGTAGAAACACATAAGGAATAGGTTTTTCCTAGGATGATGCAACCTGGTCAAAATCATACTTTCCATGTTTACCTCTATAAAATCAAGCCTAGCCTATGCAGAGTTTATAAAACTAATTTTTATATCATTATCATCTCTTTATTTATGTTCATGTATGTTTACTTTGTTTTATTTTTAGGTAGAATGTAGAAAATTTGGGTTCTTCCTCTTTAACCTAGATTAAAACTCAAAAATAAATAAAGAATTATGGAATCAAATAATTACTAAAGTGATGTTGCACGTTATGTACCCAACACACTCAAAATCATACCTCCACATAGTTCTATGAGTGTGTGGATAGAATAGCTTGAGTGAGGGTTTCTAACCTCCTTTTCCCTCAAATGGATTATGTAGGTATATGAAATCTAATACCTTCTTTTGGCATAAAGGAAATAATGTGAAACCAAGAAGAGCAATTCCATCAAAAATGTGTAGGATGTAACTCAATGAAGTTTAATTTAAAGTAGGAAAAATGATGTTTGATGCTTTCTCTAGGTTTAGCCTTTGATATTTAGATGTATCTTCTCTATGTTTTGGTTATTATTCCCTTTAAATTATTTGACATTACCTTGTATATATAAGTTATAAATGTTAGTTGACTTTAAAATTAACAATTTTAAAGGTTCATAATCAACAAAAATGGGAAGATGGATACACAAGGCTAAAAGGGACAAACATGCATAGGGTGCATGTCTGATATATAGAACCCTAAATTGGTTTGACTTGGAGATGAGATAGGCTTTGTTTTAGGTAAAACATGATTACAAGTTATTTATAATTAAGGATTCTAATGGATACTTTCTAATAAGTGTTAAACTCTAATTTTTGGGCTTGAGGAATGAAGTGGAACCTAAGTGGGGCCAAAATAGACCAAGAAACATGCCAATATGTATAATTTTTCCAAATATTATGAATTGGGAATAAGATATTGGGAATAAAGGTCTTGTGCAAAATTTATGTGTCTAGATTATATTTTCAGAGGTGAAATATAGATAATGATGATTGAAGATAACATGTTCAAAATATGACCATTAATACTATTTACACAAATTATCTTTATATATGTTATTATGATTTAAAGATAATAATAATTTATATTTGATTGTAGAATAAAAATATTGACGTTATTTCTTTAGATAATGTTAACATTTAAAGAGGTAACAATATTCTAGTTGGAAACATTTTTTATTTTCTTATTGAATTTTTCATTTAATGATTTTCAAATAAATGAATTTAGGTATATCTAAATTTAATTAATAAAGTATTCTTATTAGTTTTTCAAAATAAAATATGTTGTCAAGGCAGTAAGATTTACTCAATAGTGAGCAAATCATTTTCATTTTTTTTATTTGCCTATTTTTTAAATTAGATGCATAATTGTTAATGGTTATTTTGATTTAACAATGAAATGCTATAAACCACTAAACTATTAAAATAATGATTTAGATTACAGAGTATATAAAACCTAAATGTAAAATATAGAATTTGAAATGAACTATAAATACTAATAAACAATGAAATGTACAAACCTAGCTTGGAATTGATTTATGATAACTATGCAAGAAAATATTTGATGTAAAACTAGCTAGAAAGACCTATGAACTATGTTGCAGTCAAAAACATGAATCTATGATGTATTTGGATAGGGCCACACTACGTGTAAAATTACACACAATAGCCTTATCTATTGACTATGACCATAACCTAGTTGACGACATGATTTGTTTTCCTATATAGGCACCTACAGTTGTTAGAGATGGTTGACTAGGTGACTATGGGAGTTGATTTGATGTGCAGAAGACCTAAAAAATTAAAACCTTAGTTCCTATATGTAAACCAAATAAAATATCAAATACAAGAGGGAATCAGGTAAGGGGGATAGCTAAGCTATCTTTAGAAAACCATGTGTAATTTAAGTGTTGCCTACATAGCCCAAAAAGGTCTCAAATTGATGTAGTTCTTCCTCCTAAAATGAGTGTGTGAATCTTGATATTTGATATATGGATGAAACTAGTAAATTGACTTGAATGATTGATAATGAATGCCCTTGATCTATAATAAAATAGCTTCAGACTTGGCGTATGACTACTACAATAAATAAAAATTTGAATTGAAAAGATTAGTGCTCTTTTGTTTAATGTGCATTAATTTTTATAAGGTCTTTTAGGTGGTGTGTTGAGTGACTCTAATGTGATTATATAGTATAAATTTTGAAATATTTCTATTAAATGAATTTTCTAAAATCATAAGAGGGCCAATATGGAAAATCCCAAATTTTAAAAGTGAATATTAAAGTACTTGGGACAAGGGCACACTAGTGAAAAAGGCTGGGATATGGCCCTATCCACCTAGTGTGATCTTATCTCAGAAGAAAAAAACTGTTAAAACTTGTCTGGCATAATCTATAAGCAATATAGAGATGTTTGAATTATGTTTTTTATAGTTTCAAGATAATGAATAGAATAGTGAAGGATCTCTTATAAATATTAAGTTAATAGAATAATGAATAGGCTAAATAAGGTAAGGATGTCAAGATTAAGCGTTGTCAATCATTTAATAATTAAATTTGAGTGTCTAAATTTCCCACCACCCCCTTATTCTAGTGGTGCAATGAAGTGAAATTAATAGAGTAAAGGATATGAGAACCTAAGTGTTTATACACACTTTATCTTTTGATGTGAAGCTTGATTTTGCAAGATGTCTCAATGCAAAAAACTACAATAATGCCACTAAAAATAATTATTATCCATATCTGAAAGTTAAAAATATAAAACCTAAAGTTTACAATACGAAAAGAGAGAAATAAAATATAACACCTGAAAGAGTATTCAATCTAATTGCCTTATATTTTGAAGGTGGAGAAGTGCATGACCCTTTGTTGAGGCTTTTCACAAAAATGTAGAACTTGTGGTGAATTGAGAGAGTGATCAACTGTCAATTTTAAAAACTTGTGAAATCCCTTAAGTTTCAAATATTGTATGCTACAACTCTAATTTGAATGTGTAAATCACTCTTGTACAATAATTGAAGGGGTGGAACCACCAAATATGTCTCACTATAATATAACCATATATGTTGAGTGTCACTAGACTCAAACATGGTATAAGGGTAAAACCACCTACTATGGCTAGCTAAAGTTAAACCATATATGTTGAGTGTCACTAGACTCTATTATGGCCCAATTGAAAATGAATATGAATCACACTGATATAGAAAGATCTATAATTTATTTAAAACTTTGCACTTTTAAAAATTTTGAACTTTGAAAATTTAAAATTTTGAAATTACAATGTAGGAACATGAACTTGATTGAGTATCGTTCCCCTTGTATATGTGTTATATTGATATATAATGCCAATTATACTTTTAAGTATTTAAAACCTATAACTTGCAATTATTTTTTACATGCCTATGCATATGCATCAATTATATGTGAATATGTATTTAATTAGTTATAGAAATGAGTGCATATGCATGTCACATACCTCCATAATATTAAAATTTTGAACCGTGTTGTAATTATGAAAATTATAATTGTATAGTGTCATAAATTTATTTGTTACACATGGAAATATCACTATGATGCCTCCCTTTTGAGATGAGAGATATAACTTGCAAGTCACTAATCTTAAAAGAAAATTTGTAAAATATGTGAAAGATATAATCATGTAGAAGCATATGGATATTTTAAATGTATTGCATCATGGTATTAAATATATATATGAATTGCATATCATGTATTAAATAAAATAATATTGAAGTACAAAAGAAGCATGTGCATGATATGTAATGGCACTAGAGTAAAAGATAAAAATAATGCATGATATGAATCATGACACTATAGTAACAAGTAATGAACATACAATCAATGTCATAAAATGTCATAAAATAGGCATATAATGTCACACATAAGGCCTAAAGGCCATATACAAGGAACATGTGAATGTCACATAAATACAGAAGGCCAAGGCCGACAATCAAATAACATAATGATGCCATACAATCAATAAGATGTATATATTTCACACACAAGGCCAAGGGATACACATAATAAACAAGCAAGTCCTAATTTATCATATAGTAAAGTATTTTAAAAAAATCATAGATAAAAGTGAGACTAGTATTCATCAACCATATGTATCAATGTCATTGTTAGCAAACAACATATCCATGTAAAACAATGTAAAGTATAAATGATTAGAAACACTTGTATGATATATATCTCATCATGGTATAAAATTTATGGATAGATATAACCTATTGAAGTGGTCATAGATAATTAAGAGATGCCTACAACTTAGCAAGGTTGTTGGGTAAAAATGGAAACCTAACATGAAAAAACCATATAATAGTATGTCTTGTATCACACTCGCATACCTCATGAAAAATATTGTGTTTTAAAAATTTAAATATGTTATCTACTTAACATGAAATAAATAACACATAAATAAGTAAGTTGGAAACATTTGAAAAAATATTTTAGGTCTTAATTTTTAAATTTTGAAAATATTTATTTTTTTAAGAATTTTTGACATATATGATTTTTTTTTAATTTTTTTTTCCATATGTGAATTTAAATGATCGATAAGTACTAAGAAGCAAGAATTCAAAAAATATAATAAATACAGAGATTCAAATAATCTACAACAAGGTGTTAAAGTATAATGTGTCAAAGAGGAAGGTAAATAGTGTGCCCCCAATGTATGTGTAAAAGAGTCATAGTAATGTAAAACTAATGATTAATATGGATAAGAATGTGCATTCACTCAATGGATAAGAAACTATGTGTATGCTCATGGATAATGTATGAGCATATATGTGTGATCATGTAAGTGCAAAAGGAAGCCATAACATGATATATATACCATAGTAAATATGTGAATTGTTAAACACCACTAAACTATTAAAATACTAATTTAGATTACATAATATATAAAATCTGAATGTAAAATATAGACTTTGAAATGAGTTATAAATAGTAATAAATAATGAAATGTGTAAACCTAGCTTGGATATAATTTAAGTTGATTGTGCATGCAGATCTAATGTAAAACTAACTAGAAAAACCTATAAACTATATTGCAGTTGAAAATAATATGTTGTGTTATATTTGGATAGGGTTGTACTAGGTGGACAGGGGCATATTGTGGTATTGTTTGTTGGTTGTAGTTGTGTCCTAGTTGACTAGGTAATTTATTTACCCATATAAACACCTATAACTATTAAAGATGTTTGATTGATTGACTAAGAGAGATGATTTGGCATGAGGAAGACCTATAATCGTAAAATCCTAGTTCCTACATATAAACCAAATATTAGATCAAATATTAAGGGGGGAATCAAAAAATAGGAATAATCGAACTTCCTTAGAAAAACTCATACTTTGGGTGTTGTCTACATAGCCCAAAAGGGCCTTAGATTGATGTGGTTCTCCCTTCTATAATGAGTATGTGAATATTGATATTTATATATAGATGCAACTAGTAAACTGATTTGAATGCTTGACAATGAATGCCCTTAATCTAAAATAAAATAGCTTTAGACTTGGCACATGGCTACTATAATAAATTAGAATTTGAATTAGAAATATTAATGCTCTTTTGTTCAATGTACAATTATTTTTATAAGGTATTTTAAATGGTCTATTGAGTGACTTTGATGTGCTTATATAGTGGAAAATTAGAAATGTTCTTTTGTCAACCAACTTTGTTAAAAATATTGGATGAATAACATGGAGTGTCCCAAATTTAAAACTAATTTTTAGAATACTTAGGGCAAAGGCATTTTAGTGAATAAGATTAGGTTGTGATGGTGTCTGCCTAGTGTGGTCTTGTCCCAAGAGGACTTAAATTATTGAAATTTCACCAGAAAAATATATAAGTAGAATAGGGATGTATGAATTTTGCTTTAAATATTTTAAAGACAATGAATAGAATAATGAAGGCTTGCTTAGAGATTACAAGTCAACAGAATGAATAATAAGCTAAATAAGGTAAGGATGTCAAGATTAAGTATTTCCAATCACTTAATGATTAAATTTTAGTGTCTATAATAATCTATATCTTAGTAATAAATAATAATCTATGTTTGATAACTTGAATGAATGTTTATCCTAAATGTCACAAAGTTGTGTATATGTAGATGTCAAGAATATGGTTTAGTCTACTAGTAATATTTCATGGAAATTGATTTATTGCTTCATTATAATTATCTTACTATAAGTTTCCATTCTTGTTGTTGGAAAATTTATGCACGTTATTTAAAGTTTAATTAAAAAATAGTATTATGCATGTTGATTATTCTTTATTACACATATTTTTTAAATATTTGATATTGTTAAAAGATAATTCACTTAAATTATTTGTTTGAATTTGTATTTTATAAATGTGTATTAATTACACATGGCATGTATTGCTTTATATTGGTTTTGTAAAAAAAATGTAAAAAAAAATTATTCGCCACAAATCATATCGTTTCCAATATAAAAGTGATCATACTTGAGAAAAATATAGCAACAATATTTATTTAACTTGGTATCTTGGCACAAGTGCCTTTGTTTAAGGAAATAATTAATTTGTGTCAATGGATTCATTTTCAGAAGAGACCTCACCAATACATTCTCGATTGGATGGTAGTCTGTGCTATGACAAGGTTTCCTAATGAAGAGATCACTTCTATAATGTAAAATTTATAATTTTTCCACACTCATGGTTCTTTCCTTTTAAACATCTTGTATTCTTTTTTTCATAATTTTTGTGCATTTAATATTGTATTTACATGGTTTTTGTGTATTTTATTTTGCATACAATATTATTTAACACTAGTTTCCTTTTTTATACTATACCATTAAACATTATTATTGTATTCTTGCATATTCAAAAATTTGCTTGTATTATGTTTTTTTTATTAATTAAGGTAGCAAACTAGGGGCTGAACCCTATACAGTCAAAAAAGATAGGAAGGCTGGCAAACAAAAGATGCCAGCACCGAACCAACGACACAACCGAGAAACAAATTTAGAAGCAAAACAAAACATTGGAAAGACCAGAGTCAAAAAGGACAAAACTACATAACTATAGAATTAACAAAATCCTTAAGATTCTCATTGTCCACATTGTTAGTATTCCTTGGATTACCCACCACTTCCAACATAGTCATATTCAACATAATGTTATTTCAAAGGCCTTTGGCGAAGACCTTTTCCAGCTTTTGAATGTGGACCTTCAAGGCTCCAATATCTATTTTCCAATCATTCTCATTCTCCGAACCCTCACCAGCTTCTTCTACATGAATCTTCTCCTTATTATCAGCAGTTCCCCTAGAATCAGCACCCTGCTCTTTAGTGACCTCAAAAACTCAAGAAGCCTATTTCCCACCAGTGTCCTCCAAAATTTCTTGAATTTCTGGCTCTTCATGTTGGGTTTCGTCATTAGAAGCACTTTCAGAATACTCAATCAACCTTATCTTCGGGGCTGGTTTTCCAGCGATCTGCCCCAACCTGCGCACTCCCGAAGGGAAACCATCCTTACTAATTTTGGAGGGCCTGTGGGATTTGCCACGTTAGCCCCCTTGGCCCCATCTAGATTTTTGTGGGTCCCTTCCTTAGTCTCTTTAAAATTTCCTTTTTCTCCATCAACCTTCCTCTTCCTTCCCTTTTTGCTCGCAAGGGAGCTCAGAGTATTAGCAGGGGTCATATCAAGGGTGGAGAGAGGGGCATCATTGGTCTTGGTAGGAGCAGGGGAAACCCAAGATTCATCAATTGCATTGCCAAAAACTGAGTTTGAGGGAATGTCTTCATTGACACCTCTGATATTCATGTTTGGCTCAAGGGAACGGTGGAAATTTTAGAGACAAAAAATAAGCCCCTGGTGTAGGGGAATAGGTTTTAAGTCTGGCTTCTTGGCCATTTTGGCTCTCACCCTCAGGATAGAGTGTTCCAATGAGGACAGTAGGTAGAAAGGAAAGCTGATAATGGCATTACATCTAAAATGATTTAACAAAGGAAGGTGATAGTTATAAAACCTGGTATATCACCCCTCGAGAGTGAAGTATTTCATAAGAATGAAACAGACACCATCCCATGAATCTGATAGTTTGGCACACATGAACCCTCCTTGATACGGGATGAGTTCTTCTCCTTCACCCAAAAATAGTTTGTGACTAGCCAAATCCATGATTTTGGTTTTTCTTTTGAGCTTTAAACCCTGCATGGTCATTCTCGTGGCCATTGAAATCACCTTTTTAGAGATTTCAAAGCTAATACCCCCCACAATGACCTACCTATTCAACCAGGATCTTGTGAACTGCTCAGACGAATTTTCATCATAACCATTCAACCTTTCCAAGTATGTGTTGATACCTCCTTCTTTACAGTAATGCCAGACTAATGGGTTGTCCTTAAATTCATAGCAAGAGACCAGTTTAGTACGAATACTATCTCCCCCCATTCTTTAATTACAGACCCAGCTAATGAAATTCCCAATTACCACCTTGAGCTTTGAACAAGTAACAAGCCCTCAGTTCCATTTGCACTGAATGCAGATGTGAAGGCTCATTTTACAAAAGGGCCCACTGTGGTGACGTCTACTTTCATGCTTGAAAATAATTCCCCCTTGGTTTTCATGATGTGACTCTTGCACCTCCACCTCATGATACAAGGAATTAATCATGACAATCAAGGAAGTACTAAGGTTATCATTTTCTATGATCCGCAATGGCCTTCTCCACATGGACTACCTTCGAAATCTATCTTTGTCATCAATGTGCATCATTCATGATTCATCATCTCCTTCTGAATGATCTCTCTAATGTTTGGGGGTATATGAGCCCCTTGTCACCATACCCTTCATCCTAAGAATTGTTGACCAAGGTTGGCACAAGCATCAGCGACCCTGTTACCTTCTCTGTAGGTGTGGGTAATCTCAACTTCAGAAAACTTTTGTAAAAGAAACTAGATGTTCATAATGATGTGTTTTAGATGGATACCAACGTTAGATGCTTTATTAACAGCATCTATGACCAACTTAGAATCTCCCTGAATATTCAAATTTCTAATTCCTAGGGATATAGCTAACTTTAATCCCCAAAGTAAGGCCATAGCTTCAACATAGTTATTGCTCTGGCAACCCATGCCACCAACATAGACAAAAGACATCCCTCCTTTTTCATTTCTTATTATTCCTCCTCCACTTGCTTTACCACTCAACTTGGATGCCCCATCAAAATTGAGTTTCATCCAATTGGGTTTAGGTGGTATACATTTAGTATGAAGTCTCTGAAGAATTTTGGAATTATCATGCCCAGGGATAAGGTTTAAAACCTTCCATTTGGCATCAATTTGACTTTCAAATTCATATAGGGGTTTTTCTGCAACTCTAATATGAGCTATTGTAACACTTTCCAAGATGGTCGTAGCAAAGGAGTTAAACACCTGAGTAGCATTTCTAGCAGTGTCCCTAAAAATTATGTGATGTCGCTCTTTCTATAAAGTCTAGCTCAAGCATGGCAGAGCTTGCTTCCATAATTCCTTAATCCAGGGATGTGTGAAGGTTGAGTTCTAGCTGAGAATTATTTCTTTAAGGTCATAATTGCAAACCCATTCAATGCCAAAGTTGTTAAGTATTGTGCCCCATAAATCTCAGGTAAACTCATAGTGTATGAATAGGTGTGAAATTGATTCCTCTCTAGAACCACACAGAAAACGTCTGTTGACCAAAGTAAACCCCCTCTTTTGAAGGTTGTCCTGAGTAAGGATTTTTTTATGGGCAGCAACCCACCAAAACAAGTTAATCTTTGGGAATGAGTTTATGATTCCAAACCTTTTTCAGGTGTAAGCAGATGATAGGTAAATTTGACAGAGAATGATCCATTCTTATCTGACCACCAGTATTGTTCATCCTCCCGAGGAAAGAGCAGGATTTTGAACTCTTGAACACATTGCTGGATCTCCCAAATTCTTGGGATAAGCTCAAGCCTGTGCACACAGCAATCCAAAAGGTTTTTCCAGCTCCTTATCTCATTGTTATTTTCCATATAATCATTAACCCTATCACCAAAGAACTAAGTAGTCAGGTCTATAATTTCTCCATAGTTTCCTTGGGAGATGAGAGGCTTGTCCCTTAACCAATTATCCTCCCAAAATTTAATCTTCCATCCATTTCCAAGCTTCCATCTAATTCCCTATTTGAGAAGACTTCTACTTTTTAGCATTTTATTCCATATCACAGACCCCTGGGGTAATCCCGCATGTTGAAGAAAGTTGGAATCATCAATGTTATGCATGCATTTGGCATACATTATTCCCCCCCACTCATTGTTGTTGTGAATTAGATTCCAACTAACTTTTGAGAGGAGGGCTTTATTCATTTTCCTGATGGATCTTATATTAAGTCCACCGTGAGATTTTGGGAGACACACTTTTTCCCATCCGACTAAAGACATTCTCTGTTTGTCTTCCACTCCCATCCATAAAATTTTCCTTTGGATCTATTCCAATTTTTCAGCAAAATATGTAGGAATTTTAAAAAGAGACATGAAGTAAGTAAGAATACCTTGCAAGGATGCCCGAAGAAGTTGTAGCTTACCCGCACTACTGGGTAGTTTCCCCTTCCACCCAAGAAGTTTCCTCTATGTACGTTTCACAATACCACTCCAAAAACCTGAGGATACCTCTTTGACTGAGAGTGGGAGACCTAGGTAGGTAGTTGGTAGGCCAGCCTCAGCACAATCTAAGATATCAATGATTATATGTCTAAGTTCATTGGGAGTGTTGAAGAAGTACACATTGCTTTTCTAGAAATTTATTCTTTGTCCCGAGTCTCTGGCATAATCATTAAGTATATTCTTCCATCTTCTAGCTTCGATCATCGATGAGATGCCAAATAAGATGGTATCATCCAAAAACTATTGTATAAACATAGGATGAAGGGGAGAGGCAGGTTTGATGCCTACTAGCTTTTTTGAAACTATATCATCTTGTATGTATCTTCCCAGTGCCTCAGCCATAATGACGAATAGGTACAAGGAGAGAGGGTCTCCCTGATGAATTCCTCTCAAGGAGGAGAAAAACCCTCTAGGAACACCATTAACCAGCATTGAGAATTTAGCAGAAGAGACCACATTCCATAATAAGCAAGACAATTTATCATTAAACCCAAATTTTCTAATCACTTGGAATAGAAAAGTCCATGAGACTCTATCATAAGCTTTGGATATATCAAGCTTGAGGGCCATCCTAGGGATTCTACTCTTATCCATGGAGTGGATCGTCTCATGTGTGGTGATCACAGCATCAAGAATCTGTCTACCTGGGATGAAACCTTTTTGAGCAGGAGAAATAATTTTGTCAAGCAAGGGTTGAATTCTCAAAACCAGCAGTTTAGTACATATCTTATACACAGTGTTGCATAAGCTAATGGGTCTGAAATCAGCAAGGTGTAAAGGTTGAGATTTTTTAGGAACATGTACAATGAAGGTATTATTGACTTGTTTCAAAAGTTTTCCAGATCTAAAAAAATCACGAACTGCAGCCGTGAGGTCCGCTCCAATAATCTCCCAATATTCCTGAAAGAATATAGGAGGAAAGCCATCACAACTCGGGGCTTTAAAAGTGCCCATGGAGAATAAAATAGCATGTACTTCTTCATCAGATACAGGGTTTAACATTTCCATATTGTCTTCTTTTGTTATCAAATAGGGGATTTTATCAATGAATTGACTCATAGATCTATCAATTCTATCATTATTGTTTTCTTCCGTAAGTAGATTTTGAAAGAACACCCTAGCTTGCTCCCCTATTTCGTTATCCTCAGTAATAATGTCTCCATTATCCAGGACAAGCTTAGTTATTGAGTTGGCTTTTCTATGTTTCATAGTTGAGAGATGAAAAAAAGCAATGTTCCTATCACCCTTTTTAAGCCATTGAACATGGGATTTTTGTTTCCAGAAGACCTCTTCCCTTTCCATCAAATTCTTCCATTCTAAAGATAGACTGTTCTCTTCTTCTAAGGTGCCCTCAGAGTCATCCCCTTGATCAATTAGTTATTGAATAGCCTTGAGTTTTCCCATTATATTTTTCTTCTGCTGGAAAACCTGCCCAAAACTATATCTATTCCATCCATAAACTTCTTGTTTAATGTGCTGGAGTTTCTTGACTATTCTAAACATGGGAGTACCTTGAATGGGAATATTCCACCATTGAGCCACCATTTGTCTAAAACCTTTGTGTTTAATCCACATAGCTTCAAAATGGAATGGAGGAGGTCCATGATGTCCCTGATCTCTCCAATTGAGGATACTCGAGCAGTGGTCGGACATGGTTCTAGGTAGAGCCTGTGCCTGCATATTCTGATAATAATTCCAGTTGCTTGATATCAGAAATCTATCTAATTTAACATGAATCATTTGATCTCCTCTTCTTCTATTGGTCCAAGTAAAATTTTGGTTCTGCAGCTCTATGTCCAATAATCCCCAATCATTGATGAATTCAACAAAGTCAGACATGCTATCCGAGTAATCAATAATTCCACCCTCTTTTTTAGAAGGGTATAAAGGTGTGTTAAAATCTCTGGCTAACATCCATTTATAATTCTAAGTATTATTCATGTAGCTACTCAAATCTATCCATAATTTCTGTCTCAAAGCTCTGTTATTCGGTGCATAAACATTTACCAACGTCCAGTTCAAGGAATTCATGGAAAAATTGGTAATCAAAAAGTGTTTATTATGGGCCATAAGAGATCCTTGGATTTTAGCACTATTCCATATAGTGACAATCCCTCCTGCAGCCCCTTCAGTAGGACTAATACAAAAAGCTGCCTTAGGCCATATATAGTCAGCAATTTTCGCAAAATTCTCCTCTTTCATCTTGACTTCTTGGAGTAATAGAATATCTAGTTTATTATCTAAAATGCAGTTTTTAACCCCAAACTGCTTTAAGGGACTATTAAAGCCCCTCAAATTCCATGATAATATTCTCATTTAGAGATTTTGGAGGGTTGGGACTCCAGTGTTTTCTGTTTTCCACTGGCAATCTCCCTAGCAATCTCTCTTTGTCTTGTTTCCCTTAGGGTTGGCCTCCCTTGTTTGGGCTCAGTACCAACATCTGCATATTTTTTACCTTTCCAGATCTTTTTTTTTTGGGTAACCCATTCTTCTTGTTCATTACTACCATCTTGTCCTACTACCCCTATTGCCAAGTATTTTCCTACCTCGCCTCCATCTTCCAGATCATAGGAAAAGTTTGTATTTGACTGTGTATCTGGTACTCACTGAGTGTGACTTCCAGGTGTTACTTCTTCCTGTCTAATCCTTGAAACTGTGTCATCTTCATTGACTTCCTTTAGCAAAAGGTCCCCTCCTACCCCTTCCTTAAACATATTAGTCTATTTTTCTAAAGTGTAGACTGTGTTAAATGTGACCTTGTGACTATCGTCAGATACTATATTCTCCTTTGGGACCTCTTTTCCCTCACTATTGATGATATCCTCCTTTCTCTTCTCCTCCTCTCCTTCTTTTGTAGCCTTCTAACTATCATCTAATCCTATATTTTCCTTTGGGACAACTTCACCTTCACTGCTAGGGGTAGCCTCCTTTCCCTTCCCCTCCTCTCCTTTTCATGTATTGTCAGGAATTTCCACATTATTCTCTATTTCCTACTTGTTGTTCGCTTGCTCCTCCTCTACATTCTGGGAATCCTCTTTCATCCCCCTTTGCTTCACTTTGCATTGTGTCATTAGATGTCCCTTCCTCTTACATATTTGACAAAAAGTGGTAGCATTCTCATAAGTAATTGGCTGAGTCTAGGTTCCATATTTGGAGTTTAGCTCAATGGACATAAGGAGAGTCTTATTTATTTCAACATTAACACAGAGTCTAGCATACACACATCTGGACTTAGTTCTGGTTATATGATCTTTTTATTATGTTAGTATTATGTTAGTAATGGACATCTTTTTATTTTTCTTCTTGTTAAGTAAAAAAATGCACACCATTCAATTATTATTGAAAAAAATTCAATCGAAATACTATTAGCTAATGGATATAATACTTCTATGATTGCTATTGCACCCAAGTTATATGGAGTGATGAAAATGATTACAAGAAAGGAAGAGACAAATGACAACACAATAGTGACTATAGTGAATTTCACAAGGGAAGGTAGATTTTATATGTTGCAATTTGTTGTCAACATATAACATTACAGGAAATTAAAGCTTGCAACACCACCAATTAAAGAAATGTTAAAATTTTAATTGCACTTAATAAAGATACTTGTGTCATTTATCTTTCTAAATCTTGAACTATTGGACTAATTTCTAGAGGATTCAACCTTGTTTATGATAGTGTCAATGATGCAGTGAAGTATGAGCCTTCTTAAAATTTGAAAAAAGTGGAGATTGAAGTTTATATTCCTACATCAAAAAAATATGTTGTAATTGTGCCAAAAAAAACATCCTAAAGCAAAAAACATAAAAAATTATGCAATAAAAAAATAGATATGTAACATTGATTTTGATATGTATATAAATTGGTTTTCTATATATGAATTTCACAAACCATAAAATATATAATAGAGCATTATGTAATACTAAAACATAGTGAAGTATTATGGAATGCATAATTTTTTAATGTAAACAATGTAAATTTCAACTAAAGTGAACATTGTTTTTTTAATATTAATGTACATTATTATGCATCAAATGTGTTCTATCATAAAAGTACATGTTTCATGTCTTCTATTTTCTAATATATTTTTATTGTTATTTATCTGTTCACATTGAAAAATAAATTTTGTGTCACATTTGTGTTGTGCTTTTTATTTTGATATTATTTTTCATTATTTTAATTACTAAATATTGCAGTGCTTATATAGAAGTTGTGGATTAATTTACAATGGCTATACTTGTGACAGAGAATGTCATTCCTCACTTGTTTGAAGGAAATGTTGAAATAAATCCTTGTGTCTAACTACTAGAAATTTTCCTTATCCACTTGATATTTAGCTTAGGTGTCTAATACCATGTCAATATTTATGATGGATTGCACTCATGAGTAGTTAAACTACCACCAAAATTCAATGAAAATGTTGAAATAAAATAACTCTAGGAAGGCTCCATTGTCCAACTAACCGATTCATAGGTAAATTGGTCATGAATGAAATTTATGCCAAATGTTTTATTTCTTAGAAAATATAAAGTAATTAATATTTCATATAATTATTATTATATATTTATTTAATTTTATTTCATACAAGACTATCCTCATTTTGGACTTGAAAATTATTACCTCAAAACATAACAAGATTGGAAATCTAGTGCACATATCAAACATGTATAACCATCAACTTCAAATAGGCTCATCATTGGCACATAGCTTTTCTAAAAATCATCTTGTAATTTTGGTATCTTTGACCATATCAACCATGAAAAAAAAAACAGTATTGATGCTCTCATGCTTATTAGATAATTAAATTATGAAAAAAAAAATGGTTGATAAAAGGAAGAGCACTTGGAAAAATTGTGTTGCATGAATATGGAAATAAAGAAACCATGGGAAATAATTCATTTTTTTTTTTTTAAATTGAAAATGAAGGAGAATTACAAATATCATGTTTTATTGAATTTATTAAGAAATTATATGATCAAGTTTAGATTAACGAGGTTTATATTGTCTCCAATGAAAAGCTTAAAGAAACAAATAAGTCTTGCAATCATTTGAACAATGCATGGGAGATGAATTTACAACTTACATCTACATTAACCCATATATTATGAGGAAGATGCCACATAATGGTTCATCAATTCCATTTAAACAAAACGAGTGATATTCCACATATTAATAACAAGTTTATGATATATATTATTGCTTTTGTAATGCCAATTTCATATACATTTTTTGTTCACCAAAAATATGAATATGAAGCTATTGATAGAAACGTCCAACTTAAAGACATGTCAGAATATAGTATTGACATAACATTGTAGAGTGCACATCATGATACATTACGTAAATAAATTGATGAATTTATTTATGCCTAAGCCTCCCTATTCTTGCAATTAAAGTAGGGTGAACACCTAATTTTGATGGTGCTACTATTAAAACTATCTCCAATACTAAATTCTTTATCAACCCTATAGTTTTTGAAATAGACAAACTGCATACTTGGCTCGCATCTGAAAACACAAGTGTTTCTTCTTATTCATTGAATACTAACTACATTGGCCCTTGAAGGGACTTAACTACTAGATTGACATTCCATGAGGTTCTACAGAAATGAAATTTCAATAAACCAAAATGGGCTTTAATTGAAGCAACTAAAACAAAAATCCTCGTGGATATTTTCATTTACTTGGCTTGTCCTTTAATGAGTGTGAAAAAAAATGCTAAAAAAGAGTTGTCAAAAGCAAATGTTCTACTTGATATTATTTGAAATGTAATAAAGAAATTTTTGAATTATAGGATAGAACTATTGAGCTAAAGTCAATTATTGTCTATTATGAAATTGCATAAGTAATCGTGGGATATAAAGTAAGGGATTTGCAATTATTAGCCATAGATGATGAGGCCTTAAGAAAGTATTGACTTGGCAAACATTTTATTTTCACATTGTCAATAAAAAAAAGGCCTACAGTGGCAGAGAAAAACTAAAATATGTTATTTTTAACTCGAAATAAATTGAAAAAATAATCTTTATAGGTCAATTTGTATTTGTTTAATTTATAAGACTAATTAAAATACTAATCACTTTTATGATCTGGTTTTTTACTATTTTTCATGCTTTAAACTTTCATGCATTTTTTTTAATACATTTTAATGTTTACATAAGTTGGTATATGTAGAGCATTGTATATTAATTTGTATACTTCATACTTTCATAAATGTTATGTTTACTTTTAATTTGATAGTGTTTGGATACCTTCACATTTTGTAGATTTAATGTATATAAAACTAAAATATGGTTAATATTAATGCTTTGTTTCCTAGTACATATTTATCTTTCAATAATTATAAATTACATTTGTAATGATTTTTAATTATTTCTCATGCTTTATCTTTTCTTAATTTTTCCTATTATCTACTTGATATATAGCTAGTTAGCTTTTCAATCATTAGTGTATATTGTATAGCTTCTAATATTTTATATTATAATTTTAGAAATAGAAATTTGATACACATTATAATGATCTTCTAATAACTATAATTTTTTTTTAAATGCACTCATAAAATATTGATAAATGATGTTATGATAGCTCAATAAATGTAAAATATTTTTTTAATGGAATTATAAGCTTTAATTTTTTTCTAATAATTTATATAATTTGAAAATTTTAATATCTTGATATGCTATTTACCTTCTCCTTTTATATAATACATTTGTATCATACTTTTCAATGGTAAAATTCAAATTATATATTTCATCCTAATTGTTATGTCTTTCAAGTTTTATAATTGTTATTTGATAGTGTCTTGTTGATATATGCCACATGCAGGATTATATTTATTTGTTGAAATTAAGCCTATAAATGTCTAATCTTAAAACCAAATATCAAAGACACTAGTATAACACAAAAAATAAAGATTGTATAAATGACCAAAGGCATTGCCGGTACCAAGTCCCAAAAGATATCATAAATAAACATATGAGAGATTCAGGATGTTCTTCAAGCATATAATCACAAGTATTTGTTTCAAATCAATCTACCCTTTCTACAAATCTACATGCAATTTATCAATTCCAATTCTCCTTTAGTCAAGATGTTGATAAAAACATATATGCTTATTCAACAAGTAGTAAACTACCATTTCATGTTGACAATAACATAATTCTCCTTCAATTCTCTTGTTTAAGCCTTGGTATCCATATTTTAATATTCAATCTAAAATTTTCAATTCCAAACTGATTTGGATTTGGCTTCCAAACCTTCCTTATTAGTTTTGGGATGAATTGGTGTTTAGATCCATAGGGAACACTATTGGTGAATTTTTGTTGATTGATGTTATGACTGAATAAAAGGAGCACTCCACTTTTGCTCGTATCTTGGTAAATGTAGATATTTATAAGGATCTTATTACATAGGTAGAGCTAAAGGTAAGGGATAAAATTTGGAATCAACCCCTAGATTTTGAATGGATTCTTTTTAGGTGTTGCAGATGTTTTAAAACTGGGCATCTAGTAAATGAGTGTCCAAGTATTAAGTTTAAAAAACCTAATTCTTCATGGAAGGAAGCAAAGGTTAAATATGCTTTGGTGCAATCTCTAATGATAGTGGGGATGAAAGTGAGGTCCTAGATTTAGTTCCAAAAACCCCTTTGAAAGCTATGGAGCAAACTAAGGAACCTTGTGTAGAAGCTTTGGTTAAGGAGGGGGATGTTTTATCAAAGGTTGAAATTGTGTTACAAGAGAATAATTTTGATGAAAATACTAGTGAAGATTCATTGATTTAAATTATTTTAGTTAGAAAAGGCTTGGAAAATCTATTATCAATACAAAATCTAGGGGATACTGTAGAAATCTCCAACCCCATATTCCAAACCTTGAGGAGGGGGGAGAATGGAAAGTTGTGAGAAACATAAAGAGAGGAAAAGGTAAAAATGATTTGAAACCTTTAAACATGTCTCTTAGATCTAAAAATGAAAAATTTATGAGAGAGATTTAGCAATAGTAGTTTTTTTAGTTTTTGGGCAGCAATACTTGCTGAAAATTTTGGCTTGTGAGGCCTTATTTGGGCTTTGTTATCAATTTTTTTGTTGTGTTTGGTGTTTTAAGTAGTTATTATGGATTCTTAGGCATTTCTAATTGTTTTATTTCTAGGTTTAGGTACCTATTTCAAAAAACCTATTTTTACCATTAATAAAAACATATGTGCTTCTTCAACAAGCAATAAATTGTCATCTTGCATATGTACCCATGGAACAATTCAAACTACCCATCAAGAATCCTCAATCACATATCAACCCTTGCCTCATGCCACTACCTCCATATCATCTCAAATCCCCAAGTATTTATCTATAAATTTACGTGTCATGCATGAACCACCTTCCCCTAAAAAAATCTAGTACACACTACTACCACATGCTACTATTGGAATTTCCATCCCAATCCCTGTGTTGAACCATAAGTCTCATAGTCCCAAATTTATGTAAATCCAAAATTTTCCATGAAATAATAGATTATTTATTGCCTATACAAACATGTTTTTTATGTAGGGAAAAGTATATAAGCATGAAAACTATGATGTTTCATGGGTTTAATGTTTGTCATAGATGTATTTCTAGAAACAAATGGCCATCATTATCCCAAGTGGAATAACATGGATCCCAAAACTCAACCGAAAATTTTGCATTCACTTACCCAGGTCAGAAAAATGCTTATAGCACAAGTAAACCCAATTTTACAAGTAACTCATGTACATGGGGGTTAGTAAAAATATAGTGACCATATAATGTGAGCTTTCCCTAGGACATCACCATAGTTTCCAAATACCTGCCATAATGAATTGACTAATTGGATATCATTTTGGTTAAAATAAAAGGTCTATAGTATAAAACCTATGAATTCTATGTCTATAGATTGCATGCCATGCAAATCTTGCAATAAAAGTTATGTCATGATCCATACTACAAATATGTCATACTCAACGAGAATGCATTCTCATGTTTACTTTCTCAACTTGAAGATATACCATCCATG
Organism: Torreya grandis; assembly: GCA_037957365.1. Taxonomy (NCBI): domain Eukaryota; kingdom Viridiplantae; phylum Streptophyta; class Pinopsida; order Cupressales; family Taxaceae; genus Torreya; species Torreya grandis. The sequence continues at coordinate 2,581,251 of JARHVA010000800.1, forward strand.
TTTCACCATGTATGTGTTAAAATCACATAATTTCAAGAGAAAGAAGACTCCCTTGATGGTTGTGAAAATAATTTTATTGTAAATATAGAACAAAAATCCTTGTTGTTCACACCTATATTTCCTAATGCACGAACATAAATGGAAGAGATGTGGAGTTACTTGCAATCTCTTGATAAAGTAAGTCCATATGTTATGCCTTGGGAAAAAAATTCTTTGTCACCTGTAAATGAATACAATATAAATGAACTATTTACTATTGCATTTTCTACTCTATTTCCTATAGGTCAATGTATGTCGAAGCAAGGTCATATTAAATAAATTGAAATGCTTGAATTTGCACTTAATTTGATGTATTATCATGACGATTGATTTGGTAGTCATCTAAGATTTAGATATTTCTTACTTAACCTTACGATGTGCCATTGTAGTCAAGTAATAACTATTGTTTTTGTTAAGGAAAATATTGAAGATAATTTTCTAGCTACTATAACATACCTGTGTCAACATTTGCATGAATTGCCTAATGATAAACTTATTAAAAAACTTATGTGTTTTGGATCTAAATTATGAGAAACAAGATCCCATTGGAAAAAAATTGAGTTGAATTATTGGACATGATCATGTAACTTGGTTCTCCTACTTTATTCTTTACACTAAGTGTTATTGACACCAGATGCCTTGACTTGCATAAAATGATGCCAAGTGAACCATCTACAAATGCACATGAGGCATACTATTTGTGAATTCAAAATATTATCTTAAACCCGAATCTCATAACTCTCTACATGCATCACACATTTTCAATATTCCACGAGGACGTATTATAAAAACATTTTGCAGGCATAAAACTATTGGTATAGGTGCATATCAACAACCTTTCCATTATTTTATTGCCAAAATAAATTTTGTTTCTTCAAATCTTACATAAATACATAATACTAATAGATAAAAATGATAACATGGAGGGTTCGCCCATATTCATGGTTTTCTATGGCTAAAAATGCACCCAATATTGACAAATTACACTGGAATAATCTATTTGTAGTTATTGCTACAAATTAATAGTTCGAGAAATATGTTTCAACTTATAATCCACAAAACATATTTGATATAAACCAAATGGTCCATTGTTTGATCTTCGATGACCCCTTTTTTTTAAACTACTCAAATATTTGCCAATAATCCTCTTATGGACTAAGAAGAGTTTTTAAATCGTATTAAAAGGCACATTAAATGCAGTTGAAAAACATGCTTGAAAAGAAAAGGAACGCCCCTTAAATGTTAATATAATGCACTATGAGAATTACATATGAAATATTCCATGGTCAAATAACATGATTGAAAAAAATACCTTCTTTTATGTAATGATGATAGGGTGAACATCCAAAACCCATGCATGTTTTCCATCTAGAGTTCACAAATGTGTCGATTACAAACATGTTATTTCCCATCATGTTGTGTTGAAATATATTTACAAGTATGCATCAAAGGCAAAAAATTGATTTGACAACTATCACCATATGCCAACAAAAAATTCAAAGGATTTAAATTCATGTGAACCATTTTTAACAACCTTTAGGAAACTTTTAAGTAATAGTATTATTGATCATGATGTTAGCATGCAAGAGTCTTATCATATGCTACAAAAACTCCCTCTTGTATTACGTAGTTGTTCATTTTTTTCATGGAATAATGGATATTATTTTTACGTTATATGTCCCAGATTTTAGCTAATTCCCTTAAAATGTCAACCTTAATTTATGCTTACATCACTCACCCTTCTTTACTAGAATCATTGCTGCTTATTGAAGATGCAAAATATTGGTCTTATTACAAGCACTGCAACATTTAGAAATGGAAAAAAAGAGAAGTGCTAGTATTTTTTTGTGTTTGCCCACTCTAATTTGTAGTTCCACTAAAATATTTTGATTCTTATGACGCATTTTTTTGGATTGAGCTTCTCTTGTACAAACCATTTTGCAACGTCATTATTGACATTGGTGTGTCCAACGAACAAATTACTACATATTGGGAATTCATGGAAAACTCATACCATCCTTGGCATATTGACCACACATCTTGTAGCAATGAAATGACTTTAGATGAGGATCATTCAAATGAAATTGTCCTTAATTGTGACTCCGAACAACTTTATGAATGACAACTCTTGTCCCAACTACACCCCAATAATGATATAAAAATAAATGAACTTGACATGCTTGGCCATCATGATTTTCATATCCATCATAACTAGAATAACAATGATGTTCCTACATTCTTGTAAGAAAAAACCCTCTTTTATAAAGTTGAATCAAATAATATGCCAAAGCCCAAAATTTATTTCCTCGACCTTTCTTACTCCACCCACTCTATTTGTGGAGCAATAGCTTGCACTAGACATTATTTTGTGTCGTTCTATTTAAAAGGACATAATAATTCCATTGAAAATGGTCATCCAAGGAACAATTGGTACATGAAATTCATACCTCATAATTAGCATCAAGCTTGTATTGGCCTCACATATAGGTTAAAATAGCTTATTGTTATTATTGATTTCTAAAACTGGTATAGTAACCTTCAACATTCATGCATCAATCGTACATGCAAGATTATGTATTCCTATAAATGACATGAAACCACTTGAATGGAAAACACTTGCAAGTTTTCAAGAATCTATGAAACACGTATATTAAATTCTCATTGGTGAAATGAGCTTCATTGGCCCAAAAATGTTCTCCCACACTGAAGTATGTTTGTGTGAGGCCTTCCCCATGCTTAAAATTGCACATTTGGAGGGAGACCAATTATTCTCATATGCAACTTGGGTCAGCTACTTCCAGTTAAGGACAAAGTAAAGTATGTATAGCATCATATGACTCAACCCTTTGGTGAAGCTTTAACATTGCTATAACATTAAACAAAGTTTTCTGGCAACAAGGGTCTGACTTATGCCAGTAATTTTTCATAACCTCTTATTCAATAATAAAAATGTTGATCCAAGAATTGAGGATGGGGAGTTGCTCATGTTTAGAATAGGTGCATCGTTATCTTGAGAAGAAAAAATTGTATTTCAGTCTTCAAAACTTCTATACTCAACAAAAAATTTGGTTGACATCCATAATAAATAAATGTAAAATTCATTGAATGTGCCAATTGCACGTAGTAATGCAAAACATACATGGCCTAAAAACACAATAGAACCTAGTGATGATCATTAATTAGAGGCCAAAGTATTTTTGTGTAAGGGATAACATGTTATGCTTACTACTAATTCATGGATTGAAACTGGATTGGTTAATTACACTCTTACTAAAGTTCAAGCTATCGTATATAAAACTAGGACAAAGCCCTCTAATTTATCAATGTTTGTGGTTATTCAATTCATAAAATAAAACAACTTGACATGAGATGTTAGCAAACCAAAACATGTTTCAATCTTGCCCATTTCTTGTGGTAATTGCACACAACTTCCTCTTAAAATAGCTTGGGCTTTAGCAATACACAAATCATAGGACTAACTTTACAAAAGGTAACAATCGACATTGACAACATTGATTGACAAGGTCTAACTTTTACTCCTGTTTTAAAAGTCCATTCATTATAGGGCCTTCACATCTCTTCCGCTTTCTCTTTTTAATGGTACAAGAAAATGAAAAATAATATTTACATTCAAATAAAAAAGAAAGAAAAAATAATTCATTTCATGATACATTTCACTTACCCCTAATTTCTTCTCTTATAAATTACAACAAATTTATCTTTGTTTTTCATACATAATATATGTATACAACTTTTTTTTAATTCAAATTCAACCTCTTTTTGCTTTGTAATCACTTTTTTTTCTCTTAATATTTTTTGATTCAAACCTGGCCTCATTCTTTTTAATATCCCAATTTTAAATTTATCAAAAACTAATTACCGAAAAACTTTTTGAAAAGTAATTAACTTCACCAATTAACCAATAATCTTTTAACAAATCATTCAACTTTAGATGTAATTATTAATGATAAAAAAAATTATATTAACGTGCATAGGTATCAGTGGAATTAAAAAAAATTAAAAAAACAAAGAGAGAGGGGAGAAGAATTTCATGGAACCAAATTGAAATTTGATGCTCCTTGTGATACCTATTGCAACTAAGAAGTTGCGATTTTCATATTTGAAATCACGTTTACAGCATCTCGTTTTCTCCGTCATTTCTCTCACTTAAACCATCGTTATCGATTTCGAATTTGATTCAGGGTTCAATAATTGGAGAGAAGAATGGAAGATGATAGTATTACAGAAGAGATTAAATCGGAAAACAAAGAAGATACGAGTTCAACAGTTCCGGAGGCTGAAGTGCACCTTTATGTGAAAGGACAGGGACCCATTCATGTATTCAAATGTCCCCTTGGCGGGTGGGATCAGGACAGGCTTGACTTAAGACAGATAATGGACGACTATGGCCTCAAGACTCTCTATGCCTTTAGTGCCAGATCAGGCCGAGGCCTACGACTCAGGCTCTATCCTAGAAACGGTCTCTCCATGCTGTCCTATACAGGAAAACAAGTCTGCATTGATGGGGATCTCAAGGTATGCACTCATGCTCAGTTAATCTTTTTATTTCAGAATATGTGGAGTTCATGATTAGAGATGAATTAGGTTATTAGATTTATCAAAATTTTAATTGAATTGATGGTTTATACGTGCTCTTTATGATTAGATACAAATTGGGGTTTTGGATTTTTGCAAAATTTAATATAATTAAATGGCTAATATGTGGATTTGATGATCAGTGTTCACTGATATTAATTGGGTAATATGTGGATTTGATGCTCAGAGTCCTCTTAGATGTTTTTTTGGATTTTTTGTTATTAATTTATAAAATGAGAAATACGTGATATATGTTGAGTTCATGATTACAAATGAATTAAGTTTTTGGATTTTTCCGAGTTTATAATTAAATTATAAATAAATGGCTCATGTGTGGATTTGGTGATTCGAGTCCTCTGAGATGACGAATTGGGTTCTTTTTCTGGATTTTTATTAACTAAATGGGTAATGTGTGGAGCTCATGATTAAAGATGAATCTAGGTTTTTATATTTTATGTTTTATATTTAATTTGGGAAGTTCTGAATTAAACAAATGTCTAATATGTGGATTTGGTGATTAGAGTGCTAGAGATGAATTAGTTTTTAGGATTTTTTGTTTTTCAAAACATAAATGGGTACCATGTGGAATTCATAATTAGAGATGAATTAATGTGTATTTGGATTTCTGGAAATTTTTGGTTAAATAAGTGATTAATATGTGGAATCGATAATTAGGATCCTCTCTGAGATGAATTGATTTTTTCGATTTCTTTTGCAGGATCCATTGATAAAACCTATTACAAAAATATTTTTGGTGTTTGCCCTAGTGTCATTTCTGATAGCTATAGCAATGAGGGAGAAACCTCCCCAGTGGGTTCACAAGCTTCAGGTTTTGGGAGGGGGGTCCCTTGCTTGGACAATTGCCATTGTTGTTTTTGTGTTCTCTCGTTTGAGGAAGAAGTTACAAGCTGCATTAAAGACTTCTCTTGTTTGAGGAAGAAGTTACAAGCTGTATTAAAGAGGCATGGATGGTTACAATGGAGGAGGATTCCGTGCTTTCGCTTTTTATTCATTTTGCCATGATTTTTCAGGCTTTTGATGTATATGTGGTCTCATGGAACAATTCCAATACTTATTTTGTTTGGAATTGCTTAAGCGTCTGCACATAGTAAACACTGTTCTGATGATTGAAGTTCCTGAGCATTGATTGATGGCAATTGAATTTTGGATGTGTTTGATTTGTGCTTGGATGATCAGAGGGAGGAAGAGGGTGTCATGTTTATTGCTTATTTACTGTGTAAAATTACCAATCTTAAATCTCCAAAGCAAGCAATCTGTTTTTGACGTGGATATTGTGACAAGGACTTAAATCAATTTTGTTTTTTTAAAATTGAATTATCATGAGAATAATATTTAGTCCGAGGTTGTGATTCTTTTCCCCAAGTGTTTTGATTTATCTCCCAGTCTCTAGAATGCAATGAATTTACGTTCAGGGTAAACCTATTTTATAGTTAAATGGTTGGGGTAAACCATGGGGTCTATATTTAAATGAAAATCCATGACATCAGGGTTCAAAACTAGCACTCCCAGCTTCAAATGGAGACAATGCAAATGCCCAAGGACCTGTATCCTTGCAATGACATACCATACTGAACTATATAAAATAAACGGTGAGACCTTACAGAAGGAGAGGATTAATGTGGAACAAAATTGAAATCCCATCATAGGAATATGCCACTATAGTAAGCATATTGTAAATTATGGACAACAGGGATTTTGCCACTATAGAAAACATATTGAAAATTACGGACAACAGGGAATATGCCACTATAGTAAGCATATTGTAAATTATGGATTTCGAGGAATATGCCACTATAGTACTAAGTAAACGTCTTGTGTAAATTATAGACATCAAGATCATGCCACTATAGAAAACATCTGGTAAATAAAGGACATCACATAGAGGGCCCATATGGCATGACACCGAAGCTGCTGGTGATGATAGTTCTGGAGATAGGCCACTATAGTAAACATCTTGTAAATGACAGACATTGCATAGAGGGCCCATAAGGCACCACACTGAAACTGCTGGCGATGTTAGTGCTGGAGAGATGGAGGATGCTAACACATCACCCCTGGCAATAGAAACTGGGAGATGCGTCTTGGCTACAGAGATGCGAGACGGGGACAGGGATGTCTCAAAAGTCTCTGAGATTTCGTTTGGAGTCTCCCCCGTCTCCTACAGGTATCTCCTCCAAAAACTCATGTCTTTTTATTTTGTTAAATATTAAAACTTTTAATTCAAAACCATAAATGGAAGTTGCATAATAAAAACCTAATAAAAAATCCTACAACAGCTCCATTCAAATTTCATCCCATTGTTCTCCATTTGCTGCTTGAAATAAAGAATACAGAGTACTGAATTTGATGTAATATAGTTATCAGAATTTTAAAATATATAAATTTTATAATTGTATTTCTTTTGTTGTCTCTTAGTACTCCCGTACCCAATGTCTGAAAATTGGCATCCCCGTTTCCGAGACCAGTTTCTGCCCCCATCCTTGTCTCCTGGTGACTGTGCTCCTGGGACTTGCAGCCCAAACCCTGCTTCCAGATTGTGAAAGATTTTGGTGTGGGCAATTCTTTGTAAACCACCTCTTTTGCATGATTTAATCCATGTGGGATTATTGACGACACACACAGAAAGGGAGTTATTGTGGAGAGAAATCCCATCACAGGGTTGTGCCACTATAGGAAAAATCTTGTAAACAATGGATATCACATGGATAACAACCACAAGCTAGAGAAGGCTCGCAAGGCATGACACTGAAACTGCTAGCTATGACCGTACAGGTGGACACTAACATTATGTTAAAGAGATAAAATGCTTGCCAGATTATAAGCTGGTCATGGCTTCAGGCAACATGAGGGCAACTGGAAATCCAAACTATCAACCTAACATTATCATAGTCTTGGTAACAAAGAATTACCAACATGATACATAACAAACATACTAAGAGGTGATAGTGAAATGAATTAGCAGGGGCAGTCAGTCTTCATCGTAGCATTCCTTTGCATTCTCTAATTTGTACTGATCAGAAAAGGTGGGTTGCATCTCTACAGAAAAGCCAAGAAAATCCTATTTTTAAAAGTTCTCAGATGATCTTGTCGTGATGGTCATTTTGGATCTGCATTTTATCCATTTCCCTCAGAATGCTTCGAAAGAAAATAACCATTCTTACTTTTGTTTGGTAAAGAGTTTCTTCATTAGAAAGCTGGATCTGTTCTGTGTTATCATCGTTCACAACACCAACTTTTCTGCCAAAGCATGAACGTTACGACAAGTTCTGGTGCTTCCTCTGTTTGACATCATATTCTTCACTCTTGTAGTTGCCCTTGCATCTCCAATATCATCTTTCTTGCAGCTCTCTTCAATGGAGTCTCTAAGCCACCTATGTTTAGCAGATTTCTGAATGCTTTTCTTTAAGGATTTCCTTAAACTTTATTCAAGACGGTTTGCACTGCTGGGAGGGGAAATCGCCACATGGCCCACACCTTTCCCCTTCTTAATTGGAGGTTGCCTTTCTGCCTTTCTCTCGGGTTTTTTAGCACTGCTGTTATCAACTGAAACATGGGGCATTTTAAAGTCCCTCCTCTTCCATTTCCTAATAAAAGCTCCATCAATCTTGGTTTTAGCTTGGTGAGTGGCTTGCCTTCAACTGGTGTAGCTATCAGTTGAATGCCTGGGATTTATCTAACCCTCCTTCCTTGCTCCTCCATTATATTTTCAGATCCTCATTCTCAGAACCAGAGGACAGGTCCTCCTCAGATTTCACCATTGTTGAGCAGAGAGAGGATATACAAAAAACAGAAAGCATTTAACTGGGGAAACAAAACACTCACCAGCTAAGAGAACCAGAAAAAATCCATCACAAATGGTTGCTGCAGTCCTGGAGTAGAAACTAGACTAGAAAAAATACTTCCAATTCCATCCTATACCTAACAGAACATTCCTACGGAGGGGAAACAATAGTGGCACACAGCTTTCCTCTCAAACCAAGTAAATACAATTCAACCCAACTTATCCCAACAAAGCATAAGACAATATCATGGGCAAAATAAAAATCCCAATAACTCCACTGAATTCCAACATTGAGCTTACAAATTCCGCCAAAATGAAACTCAGAACAGGCCTAAACAAATTCTGGATTGAGGCTCACAAAGTTGATCGAGACAGAGCTTCAAACCCTATGCATAAAAACATGCAATAGATTAAGTTGAGGTCTTTGTGAAATATAATCATACCCTCCTCCGGTCATGATTGCCATATGAATTGGTACTTCCCAAGCCATCCCACCAAGTTTAGTAGCAGGTTGGTGTGATGCATGGATTCATTAAATCCAAAATCTCCCTTTTAACTCAAGGTTCCATCAAGATTAATTAGATTTAATTTATTAAGTGGGTATGGGAAGGGGGATCATCCAGGGTTATAAAAATCAATCCTTCCATCGTCCTTAGGCAGACACCTAAATTGGCTATGGTTAAAAACCTCGTTATCCAAGAAACCTATGAGGGCAATCACATCTTGGATGATTGTGTTAAGATACCAACTTATACAGGTTTTTTTGAGGCCGCATCAATAACAATCTTTTGAGTCCCTTTCTACTTCAAGGTTTCTCCGTCCAGGCTCTATGCCCATTTGAACTCCTAAGTAGATCTTTATTTTTTCCCTCTGATTAATCAATCCTTACCCAATGTTGCTAATACCTTTAGGAGTACCCCAGGTATCTCTAAAGATATCTCCACCCCTTAGAAGGCCTGGATTTCCTTTTCCTGGCCAATCAAAAGTAAATTTTACCCAGTTATGTTTGGGACGATGCAACTTCACTAAGATGGGTAGATGGAGAACTAGAAAGCTGAGGAAAGATTGGAGTCCATTATAACATAAAAATTGCAGTGAAATGTCAATCTGATCCTATCAGGTAATCTATATTAACTACTAATCTGCTAATAGTAATAAATAGTAATCTGTGTTGGGGCTCTCAAAGAGTTCTTTTCCTGTTTAATATACCGTGTTTATTTAATCTCAATAACACTTGTAAGCATTCTCTCGGGTTATTTACAGCTTGATCTATCCCTCTTTTTTCGAAGAATGCACATACAAACAAATCCTTCATGAAGAAATGGAAATGTGAACAGACTGAATGTATTTCATACCATGTAATTATCACATATGGCCCAGTTTTTATTGAAAATCATTTGGCTTTCTCAGAGGAAAAAGTAGCCGACTAAAATATTCATGCATGGTCCAAGATCCCACAAATTTTAGATGCTTGTTCTGTGACCCGAAACTCAGTGCCTCTAGAAATAGTGAAAGTAGAAAGGACAGCAGTCATTGACTACAGTGAAAGGTGTATAGCAGAACAGAATAGAGGAAGATATCCTGCATCTGACCAGGTCACCATACAGGGTTTATTTGGAAAAATTTTATACTTTTGTATTTTTACAGGAGTACATTATATTTGAAGTTTAAATTGTCTACATATGTGCACGGTTGTACATGTTACCAAATCTGTCAACCTTTTATGTTCGACTGTCTCTTCTGAATTGTAACCAATCAAAACTTCTATCTTGTTTTTCTTCTACTGCATAAAAAAAAACAAATTAATTTAATGAGCAGAGAAAAAACTCTGGAAGAATACAGACAAAGGATTTCATTTATAGGCTATAGCAATGGAAGCTTATCAATATGTTTATACTTGGCCGTAATTGAAAATGAGCAGAATCAGAAGAAATGGAGATCTGAACAAATAAATGCAGAGGATCCTGCCACACTGATACTTGTTGACTCCAAAACTTAATAGAAAAAGTAACTCGGAATTCATAGAATCATAGCAAAAGTTGTGAGAAGTAGAGGAAAATCAATGTGGTGGCTGGCATAATACAGTCACGTGTAAGGGACCAAAGCCCACAACAAACTTAATACTACAGTATTGCTGGGGTAGCAGTATGATTTTTCGAGTTCAAATTTTCATTTTCATTTTCATTTTGCCAGGGCTTCTTTGGTGGCCACATGGCACCATTTTAGGTTCTGGGGTTTTCATAACCATATTCCTCATGTAGCTCAACATTACTTGTTCACATTCAGGGTTTTGTTTAAATCTTATTGTTTCGGATTTGTCTTTCAGAAAGATTAATGGATGTGTAATCAACTCAATCAACTAAATCTAAATGGAATTGTATCTATTTATGTCATGTCTATTTTTTTAAATAATGTAAAACTAATTAAGTTAGAATTTTAAGTTGTCTAAGTGATTTACTTTTAAGTGACAACTTAACATTAATTTATTATTATTAAAAATAATTAAGAAAGGGATGGGAAAAGTAAAAAATAGAAGAAAATGGTAAAAATGAAAGTGGGCATTTTGTGTTGCACTTAGTGGGTTTCACTATTGCATACTTTTGCTAGTAGAATTTACTATGACACGTGTGTGCACATTCTTAGTGGGTTTCATTATTGCATACTTTTGTTAGTGGAATTTACTATTACATATGTGTGTGTACATTGTTAGTGGAGTTCATTATTGCAAGTTTTTTGTTAAGTGGAGTTTACTATTGCACCACTTTCTAGCCCCTCATGTTGGAAATTTGTTTTCCTTATTGGACCACATTTTTCATTAACCATGGGGACCCTTGTGTAGTGGAGTGCTCCCATGTGGTACGCTCCACCCTCCTCTGTCTCTCTTCCCTCAACACTCTATTTATTGACAATGTCTCTAGCATTGTTATGTGTAATCAGTTGTTTCAAATAAAAGAAATTGGCCAATATTGTATGTTGTTGCCTAGTATGCTTATTGCATATTCCTAAGTGTATAAATTAGAAAATTGCATAGGTTATTGGTTTATTTTGAAAGGGATATTATAGTAAAAATTAGAATTCAAAAATTGTCTAGAAAAGGGACATTACAGTGGTATCAAAGCTTAGATCTAGTCAGCTTGCAAGAAAACTAACCATTTGATGCAGATCATATCACATGCTCAGCAGTGATAGATAATTGAGAAATTATCAAATGGCGTTCATAAAAGAAAATGATTTGGAAATAAAGCTTTACAGAGCAAGGAAGAAACTGGGGCGACCACCTCATTCAAAAAATGTTCTACTCTCCATTTTGGAGGAAGTGGAAAATTGTCTATTCATGGTAGAACAGTTAGATTCTGAGATTATGCAATAGACAGTGAATCTATCGATGATTTATTTGGCCAAGCCTAAGCTTTTGAGACACCTAGATCCAGATATGAAACTTGTAGTTATCGTTTGTATTAGTGAAATTACAAAAATAACAATTCTTGAAAAGCCATACAACACTACCATGAGGGAAATATTCTAGTTGATTGTGGAAAGCTTTCGAGGTATGGATAAAATCAAATATTCTTATTTTTCTCAGAGGGTTACAATTTTAGAAATTGTTGCAAAAGTTAGGCCATGTGTTGTAATGCTAGATTTCAAATGTAATTATGATTTTATTCTTAAAATGTTTCAACATTTCTTTGCTATTGTTAATAAAAATTATGCAAAAAGTGTTCTTACCTCAATGCAGACAATTATGTCTTTGATTTTGAATGAAAGTGATGATATTTTATAACCACTCCTATCAGTTTTATTGAATGTAAGAAAAAATGTGTGGGAAGTTCCACATGCAATGCATGCATTGGCTATAAGTGTGGTTAATCAATGTGAAGAAAAGTTGAAACCATAGTTAACAACATAACTGATAGTTGAATTAAACAAGAACTCTTAGAAAGATGAAAACAAAAATGATCTTAGAAGACAAGGACGTTGCTTTTCATGCAAAGAACCTTGGAAGCCAAGCCATAGATGCCTAGGCAAAAAACAAGTGCCAGAAATTGTGATGATGGAGCATGAGAAAGAAGAAAAATAAGAATTGCAAGAAATTAAAAGAAAACAAACCTTGAAGGAATCCACTATGCAAGTGAAAAGTGAAGGATCTTCAACAGAGAAATTTATGGCTCTTGATAAAGAAAATGTTTGCATTGGCAATGTAAAGGAAGAACATGCATTACATGTTGAATTTCAAGTGTCCATAATTAAGGTTGTTTCAACCCTAGAAGTACTAATCAATCTTCCAAGCATTGCAAAGTTTGAGTCATTACCATATGAAATTGTTTGTCAGAGTAATTATAGTGATGAACATGCAAGTAAGGGGAATGTTTTAATTGATGCCACTAATTCGGAAACTCTAAATTACAAAGATGGTTGTGTCAAGGCAAATCTCACAAAAGCTCTTCTAAATCAGAAAAAGTAGGTAAGCAATTTGATTACAATCCAAGGTATGAAAAGAAAAGTCATATTTTAGATTTGTTATTTCATACTATGTCATTTCAAATTTGTTGTCATCATGGAAAATACTTTTAAGGATGGAGAGAGGGTGAAAGACACAACTTGCAATAAAAGATATAGGGATCCTTTTGTTTTAGTTCAACATAGTCCATGCATAAAAGTATGGGCTCTGGGTAATATTTTGAACCACTCGATATTGAAGTTTGAGATGGATGCATAATTATCTCCTAGTTCAAGTTCTTTAGCTTGTAATAATATTAGAGTGGCACAACATAAGCCAACTACATCAGAAGAAGGATCGAGGATTGGGAATGCAAATTCCCAATATTGATTTGGAATCCTAGTATTTGCAAGACAATTTAAAGATTTGCTTAAGCACAAACAACCTTTGGGAAGGGTGGACTATCATGTCCCATTTTTAAAATAATGTAAAAATAATAAAGTTAGAATTTTAAGTTGTCTAAGTGACGTACTTTTAAGTGACAACTTAATATTAACTTATTATTATTAGAAATAATTAGGAAATGGGTGGGACAAATACAAAAGAATAGAAAAGGGTAAAAATGAAAATTGGACCCTTTGTGTTGTTAGTGGGATTTACTATTACGCACGTGTGTGCACATTCTTAGCAGAGTTCACTATTGCAAGCTTCTTGCTAAGTAGAGTTCACCATTGCACCATTTTATGGCACCTCATGTTGGAAATGTGCTATCCTTATTGGACCATATTTTCCATTAACCATGGGGACCCTTATGTTATGGAGTGCTCCCATATGGTACGCCCCACCCTCCTTTGTCTCTCTCCCCTCAACACTCTATTTATTCTCCCCTCATACTCATTCCTCATTCATCTTTGATATTCAAAAACTTTATTTTAGAGCTTGAGATTTTGGTTCAACTTCTTCTCTTTTAGAACAAAAACACTTGGAGTACAGAGACTTGGAGGATGAAAACCTTTTTGGTTTCCATTGTTAGATTGGAGGATGAAAACCTTCTTGTTCATATGAGATGATTCCATATGGGAATCACATTTGTGCAAAAAAATATTGTAAGAAGCTATTGTAGTTGTTGATGTTGTTGCTGTTACAGATTTGAAGCATTTTGAATTAATTTGTGTAAGTGTTTGTTGTTGTATATCAAGATTTGAAATTCATCTTTCAATATAAGAGTTTGATGTTTATTGACATTGTCTCCAGCATTATTATGTGTAATCAGTTGTTTGAAATAAAAGAAATCAACGAATATTGTATGTTGTTGCCTAGTATGTTTATTACTTGTTCCTAAGTGTAGAAATCAAAAAAATTCATAGGTTATTGGTTTATTTTGGAAGGAATATTACAGTAGAAATTAGAATTTAGAAATTGTCTAGAAAAGGGATATTACAAGGATCCCAAATCAACCTCAAGGATTCTTTAGAGTGTGGACAAACTTCAACAACCTCTTCCACCCTTGTTGCAACAACATACTCTTCATCCTTTGCTTGGGTTGAAAACAAATTCAACTACTCTCACTCATGCTTGTCACGTGCCATAATCATTGTACTTTTTTTGGACATGTGTAAATTATGCACTTTTTGACTCATAAGAGTCTCTTTATTAACATTCATATGGGTTATTCCTATTTTTAAACTTGCACATGGAACAAACATATCAATGAAATCAAGAGCTCCCCATACCACTCCTTCAATCGCTTCATCATGTCTCATAGGCATGTTGTTCAACTCTCTTTCAATGCTTGCATCTTCTTTATAATTTATGTTCATATAATGGACTTCCAAAGGTCCAATGCTTATGAAGCTATAATGACAACTAAATCCATCTGATTGCCCTTAAAAATTGTTCACCACATATTTCTTATGTTCCTCTAAGGTGAGGTGTGATATTGGGCTGCTAACAACAAGCTTATCCTCCTTTGGTGAAGCAGGGTTTGGGGAGATAGCTCCAACCCTTCTATCCTTGTGATTCCCAAAATTTTCTTCAAGTACGTCTCTCCACAATGTTGTTCTAAAAATCAATCAATAGCTCATCCTTAGGAAGTTTGAAGGATGGTGCATGCTCATCCACTTTGAGGTCTTTGTATTCAACAACTGAAGCCCTATCCACCTTGTTTCCATCCATATTTTGTTGACAATTGCATGAAACATTTTCCTGATTCTTTTCAAGGTCACGAACACCATCAACTAGTTTCTTATTGATTGCTATTCTGGAAATTCCAGCAAGTTGAACATCAACATCATCATCCATCTAATGTGCTTTAACCACAAAAATTTCTTCGTTTACAATTTACATGGTGGATTCCTCTATGGGTAGCTTGATCTTTTGTAGTGATGAAGTATTCATCACTTCTACTGGTCCTTTTTCTTCTTCTAAGGGAGACTCTATAGTTTTAGGGCTTAATCATACAAACATCACCCATATCTTGGGAGCCATTGCCCTTAGTTCCCTCTGAGATTCTTGCATACCTTGCAACATCTCTTCCATGGCTTCTAGTGTTGTTTTCATCGTTTTTGTCATTGCCTTGCATGAAGAAGAGTCTGCAAACAACTCACTACCCACACAGTTGGCCACAAAATGGCTTTGATACCATTGTCATGTCTCCTTTTTCAAATAATGTAAAAATAATAAAGTTGTAATCTTAAAAAATTTAAGTGACTTTTAAGTGACAACATAATATTAACTTATTATTATTATTATTATAAATAATTAGGAAAGGGGTGGGAAAAGTAAAAAATAAAAGAAAATGATAAAAGTGAAAAGTGGACCATTTGTGTTGCATTTAGTGGGTTTCACTATTGCATACTTTTGCTAGTGGAATTTATTATTACACATATGTGTGCTCATTCTTAGTGGGTTTAACTATTGCATACTTCTGCTAGTGGAATTTACTATTACACACATATGTGTGCACATTTTTAGTGTTCACTATTGCAAGCTTTTTGCTAAGTGGAGTTCACTATTGCACCACTTTTTGACCCCTCATGTTGAAAATGTGTTTTATTTATTGGATCATATTTTTCATTAATTATGGGGACCCTTGTGTAATGAAGTGCTCCCATGTGGTCCGCCCCACCCTCATTTGTCTCTCTCCCCTTAACATTATTTATTATCTTCTCTCATACTCATTTTTCATTCATCTTTGAGATTCAAAAACTTTATTTTAGAGCTTGAACTTTTGGTTCAATGTCTTCTTTCTTAGGACGAAAACCCTTGGAGTTCAGAGATCTGGAGGACAAAAACCCTCTTGGTTTCCATCGCTAGATTGGAGATGAAAACCCTCATCCATGTGAGATGATTTCATTCGAGAATCACATTTGTGCCAAAGATTGTGATCACATTGCGGATCTATTTGTGTAAGAGGAGCTTAAATTTTATAATATAGTGTTGCTGCAAACTATTAAGTTATATTTATTTTTGCAATTTGATTATCAAGTTATTTTTTTTCAAAACAAACTTAAATAAGGGATTTCCCAAGAAATCCAATATTATTGAAAATATCCTGAAAAGGGACATTACAGTTTAAGGACAATTGTGTTGTAGAAACAAAAAATACACCACATATTGAAGGGAAACTTTCTTGATGCAAAAAAATTCATGTATTGAGAAAACAACGAACCTAAGGGAACGAAGAAAAACAAAATGTAATGCATGAAGAAGCATTTCCCATGCATAGTTTCATTTACATGAATATAAAAGTTCAATTGAAAATGAAATGTGTTTTTTAATAGTTTGATTACCACTATTCTTAGTATACTTGGGGAGTGGGGCTTGTACTTTCCTCACTAGAGGTAGCCCACCACTACCCCTACATGGATACATCGAGGTTTGAACCATAGTAGCATAAATCGTTTAGGGAAAAAAATGTTTTTTCAAAATTGTATGTGTTTTTCAAAAAAAATGTAATTAATTGGAAAAAAATCATAAAGACATAAAACCGTCAAAAAATATGGAAAAAGGTGAAAAAACATTTTAAAA
The DNA here is from genome assembly GCA_037957365.1 of Torreya grandis. NCBI lineage: Eukaryota > Viridiplantae > Streptophyta > Pinopsida > Cupressales > Taxaceae > Torreya > Torreya grandis. Next base: position 2,598,155 of record JARHVA010000800.1, read on the forward strand.
AAAAAATTTTTAAGTTATTTTTATTACATAGAGATACATATTAAGCATTTCAATTGTACAGAGCATATATGTAGATTATGAGAAGAAAATAAATGAGATTGTACGCCATTAAAATCAGTCAACTATTTTCTTTAATTAATTTCCAGACCATTCAAATTTCATTACATTTGCATTTCAAAATGCATATTATCATTGTTTACAAAGGAACAAAAAAGGGGAGGGATCTAATGACGAGGTAGATGATGAAGCTTCAAGGTTAGAGCCTCTCTTGATTTAAGAGACAACCTCGATGTCCTGCTTAACTTTTTCCAACAACTTGAAGTCAATTTTGTCATAAATATGCCCGTCATTATTTTTGAGCCATTCAGAGTTTGGATCAATCTCATCAAGGTCAATCAATCTGCCGATCTTTTGCAATAGTATCTAACATTATCAAATAAAATGCATGTGTTAGTGGCTTTGGTGAATATTACTTTATAAGAATATAAATCAATTTTCTATATGAGTTGATAATTAGAAATGCAACATTTCTTAATCCTAATCTTTCTTCATCTTCAGGAAAAGATTGTGATGAACAAACACCAAATCATTCATTTGTTATTGAATGAGTCGATTGCATTTTTTGGAATATATATGCTCGAACACACTCCAACTATGTTTGCAAGTGGGTGAACTACATGACTGGCTTAAAATGTGCATTGCCATCTATCAAAGGTGTTTGGTTTATTTTCCAAAGAATTCCCACCATTGTGTTGTTAGAACATGTTTTGTCAACATTGTAACATGCACAATTTAACATTTTCATGGTACGTATGTAGAAAAAATGTTTACATAGTTTGAAGGTCTTCCTCCTTGTGATGTCTACATTACTAGAGAAGAAACCCCTTGCCCACTTGTACATCGAAAACTCTCCCATAGTTGCCTCAAAAGATCCCCAGGAAACAATTTCTCCATGCAGTCAAATAGGCCCACTGTGACCTCTGTATCATCTTGAAATGAGTTGCTAAAGAACAATGTTAGGTTCAAGAAGTATCCAATTGTATCAAGGGGGAATGCATTAGTTGATCCCATCTTTTATCAACTATTTTCCATAACAATATGTGTTTAGTTTTATTCTTCAATCTACTCTTAATGGCATCTTTGGATTTATCGATTGCCTCATATAGATAACCCATGGAGGATTTATCCTCATTGACAAGTCTCAAAACTCGAACTAAAGGCTTAGAGAGTAAGACAATTTTCTTTGTCTCTTCCCAAAAAGACAGTGAGTAAACATAGCCATAAATTTTCCCTCCATATGTATAACAAAGGAAGATTCCGCCCACTCAGTTGAAACAAACCTTGGTATTAAATTCATTTGTTATCAACAAGGAGTTTGCAATACAATAAAGTGGGTTGTAAACTATGTCACTCTTGGACGAAGAAATTTCTTGCCATCTATGAATTTGTGCATTATATTGAACACATTTGTGTGATTGTATATGAACTTGGTGATTGTGTGGACCTTTTTCAAAACCTTTTTCACCCATGGAATTTTGTCTATGTCATTTAAGGTCAAATCCGAACAATGTGTCACACATGGATTCCAAAACATAGTTCCATATTTGTCCACAAGAATCCTCCCAACAACCACATAAGTAAAAACATTATCTTTAATGAATTGGACCATATTTTTTGAACCCACCTCAATCACAACCTCATCAAATAGATAAAAGATTTTTTTGTCTAATTTTATCATCTTAGATTCATCGACACTTTTAAGAAACACTATGCCAATGCCACATGACACAAGGAAGTTGATGAGTGTGCAACTTTATCTGTCCATCCATCTAACATGACCCAAAACCTGCAACTGCAATCACATCCACCATACTTTGCCACGATGGAGATCTATCCACATTAAACAAGCTAGAGTAGTATCAAAAGTTGGAGATTGTCTTCTTTGCATGTCACTGAATAATATTTTTCTAACCTGTACTCTCTCGTTGGTTTGTGCTCCATGTGTAATGCGAGGGCTAAATAAGGCATGAGTGTTTTCTCTACTTGTGTTTGGCCCACAAGGTACCAATCCACGGGTATAGATTATTAGGGAGTTATAACGAGAAATATTTCCACCATCTTTCAAGGCTAAAAGTATTAAATATATTCAAATGAATGTCAAATATAACATCTACCACAAAGGAGGGTTAGTGTTACTAGTTAGGTTTAGGTTTTTTAAGTTTTGTGTGTATTTAAGTTTTTTTTAAATTGTAGACAACATTTCAAATCATTGCATTATACAAGGCTTTGCAGATTGATTTATTGAAAAAAACATAAAAAAACCAAGTTGAAAAAAGCTTTTTAGGCCAAGTATAGTGATTAATCACATTAAAATCACATGATCTATTACTATGGTTTGAACCTTGTTGTGAAGCTTGGAATGAAATGTGTTTTAGCTAATTGATACTGGAAAAAAATGTTCAACAAGATATTAACTGCAACTATTTGTTGACTTTCAATTGTATGAATTGGCAACTTAATAGTCAACACTAATTGTCATGGCTATCTGCATAAAATTAAACAAGCAGTCCATCTTTATTTCTAATTAGATTTATTCCTCATGACCAACATTATAATTTTTATTTTATTTCATTTATTATGGATATTGTAGGATGAAACTATTGTTTAGTAGCTTAGATGCATTTATTTGGTTCTTTATATGGATTTCTGGGATTTTTAGTTCAAATTGTCACGACTGTTTTCTTAGATATATGGTATTCAACTATGTGGATGTTATTATTAATACAAATGCTTGTGCTTTCTAAGGAAAATTTTGAGTTTCACATTTTTTTTACGACATTGTCAAATAACTATAAAGGATGACCAATTGAATATGTTGAGAATAATTTGGTCTATTGGACATAATTAATCTCGAAACTTAAGTTTAATAAAATTGCCCTATTATATTTCCTCAATAAGGGGGTTACTAATAAAGTTATTAGATAAGGAAAATGGAATTCCCCAGAGGTTGGATAGATAAAACTAAACTTGGATGGGGCATTGAGAGGTAACCAAGCAAGTTGAATCTTGTGGAATTATTTGGGACTATGAAGGCAAGCCTCAATTATGATACTTGGAGAGTTTATTGGAAATTGATATGGATTTTGGATGGAAAGAAGAAAGGTTTCACATCAATTTGGATTAAGATGGACTAACAAGTCCTGACCAATTTTTAGGGAATTGAGTGGCATTGTGTTTGAGTTTTGGGAACATGGTAAAGATAGACAGGTAACATAGGATTTGTTTCTCAAATGAAAACCTTCTTCACAGTTTCTCAACACTTCCATTCCCCATCAAAAGGATTACCTTTGGTGGATCTTTCAACTTCAACCCATCCATCGTACCCATCTACTAGATGAACCTAGTTGGGGAACTTGTGTGTCTATTGACTACACAACTAGCAAGGGGTATCAATTTTTTATTGGTCTCCATTATTAAGAAGGAATATGACCTTCACAACATAAACATCATGAACAAATATCTCTACTACATCCTAATATTAAAGCTTTTTGTTGGTTACTCCTTTAGGGGAAGTTACCTATGGAAGATTATGTTATTCGACATGGCCTCACTTGGGTTACAAGATGTAGTTTATGCTAATCATTAATGAAGAACCCATTGCACCTCTATTTTTGTTGGAGTTTGATTCTCAAATATGGGCACTATGGCTTTAAGTAATGCATAGACATGGAGGGAAAGAGGAAGATATAACTCAAACATGGATGAAATGGTCTTCTGAATCTACAATTCCATAGTACTTAATTCAATAAGGCTAATGGGACATGGCATGATCCTACAATATCTTGGCTAAAAAGAGACAATATAATCATTCAAGGACACCTAAGATTTCAATCCTATAGGCACTTACCCAATCCTCAATTGGAGACATTGTCAAGGATTTTTTATATATATTTGAGTTACATTTCAAGGATCATCATTATTTTTATATTTTAAGGCATTGGTTTCCTACATAAGATTTGATTCAAACACAACACAGAGAGGACCTCTAGGTGAAATCTTGGCTCTATGAGTGTAGGAGGCATATTTTAAGATGCTTAAAGTCAATTAATCCTTTCTTTTGGAAGGAAGGTTGGTTCCTACAGTATTTTTGGCTAGAAAGAAACAATAGAATCATTCAAGGACACCTACTAAGATCTCAATCTTATGGGCATTGAGCCAATCCTTTGTTAGAGACATTGTCAGAGAAAATTTGCATAGATTTGAGTTACATTTCAAGGATCATCGCTATTTTTTGATCTTAAAACATTGGTTTCCTTCATAAGCTTTGACTCAAACACAACACAGATAGGGCCACTAGGGGAAATCTTGGGTTTGTGAGTGTAAAAGGCATTTTTTGAGACTCTTATAGTCAACCAATCCTTGCATATGGAAGGAAGCTTGGTCAAGCCTTGAACAATGTAGGGAAGAAACTAAGTGTCATATGAGGTCTTCAAATATCTAAATTTAGATATTGAAACTTGTTTTTGGAATTCATCTCTCGGCTTCTAATTGACTTGATTCACTCAATGATAACCATTAGAGACCCAAATTTATATTTATAATGAATCATTCAAGAGATTGTGACCCTATGTGTCAATTATTTATAGCTATAGATATAACATGTTCTTCATTTAGAGAACATAGTTGTTTATCTCCAGTATAATATGGTGCGAGATCTCTGTTGAAAATTTTTGCATTTTATTTCCCAAAGTTCAATATCTAAAACTGATTGATAAAGGTTTTGTTTGACAAGGAGGCAAGCCTTGAACCTCCTCTACCCTAGTCCTACATCTAAATGTCTATTTTGGACTTTTTAGAATTAGAGTTATGATTTCTAGAGTGATTAGTACTTGAACTTAAGCTAACACTAAATGCATCATTTTGATTTGATTCAAAATGCTTAAACCCTCTTCCTCTTATGAAGTTACTTTCTTAATTATTTATATTCATTGGTTTTCTTGGTTGTGGTTGCTTTGTTTAGATTGACAATTCTCATAGATCCTTAGAATAATTTGGCTTGCGTCTATTCTCTCTTTTGCTTTTTTGTTATTTTCTCTATTCTTCCATATCTCATGAACACAATGGACTCTTTTATTTTAATGCTTCATTACCATATCACCCTAATTTATCTTGTTTCTTTCATTGTCATCTCTTTACTACATGTAAGCTAAATTCCACCGGACATTGTGTCAAGGCCCAGTAAAAAATTAGGCCTATTTTGTTAGGGGCATAAATTCAACAGTATAATAGAGATATGGTAGAGGATTTGACAAGTGTCTGACATAATAAAGCAATTGTATAATCCATTTAATCATCATCAAGCTTATGTAAGATGAAAGAGACATGACCAATTTTGATGGAAATATGATGGACTATTCGACGTAATGTTCGATGAACCCTTCATAAGATAAAAATTAATAATAAAAATTCAAAATTAGAGGGAATGTAACAAACTCAGAGACCCTTCTTAGAGAAGTAAAACAATGCAACACATCGCGATCACAATGACCTTTGTTTCTTGAATGATACAATTTTGTCGTGGATTCATAATTATTCCACATGAGATTCCCATTCAAAGGAATTTGTCAATTATGACTCAATTAAAAGATAACTACAAGTGCACAAATTATAACAAGACATTAATAAACAATGTGGAGAGTGTTCTTGTGCATACAAAATACATTTTATCTTTTAATAAATTAGACATATTATGCTACAAACTATTAAATTTTCATCTCCATGGGAGCACAAAATGAATAAAAATACTAATAATCCAAACACAACCTACAACACATCAATTCTAAAGGATCAAGGAATGCATCACATTGAGATACAAAGAAAAAAGACCCAACCATTAAGAGACAAAATTTGTACCTAAGAAATTATAAGAGATCAAAGTTTGTCCTAACCCAAGTTATAGCCATATAGCTCATGAATATTTGAAAGAATAGGAATCCAAATTGTTCCAAAGAGCATGTTACCAAAAATGCTACAATGACTATTATGACAATGAGTAATATAATGCAAACAAATAATAGCAACAAACATGTCTGCATGATGCAACATAAAATGTCAAGATATCAAAATCATATATATTTTCATGGGCTAACAGAGAATGGAGTAGACTACAAACAAACTACCTACAAAATATGAATTTGATTTTTGACTCCTAGATGTTTTGGCTAGTTCAATTTTGTTTGAACAGTTGTAAATAGAAACCCTTGATGTTTGAGCCAATATAATTTGGTTCACTAAATCAATAGTTAGATTAAGTAATATAAAATCTATGTAAACTTGATTATCTACATAAAAATGCATGCTTAAACTATTATTGCTCCTTGTTCATGAATGACATGAAGAAACTACCTTTATAATTTCATTACTTTTTTATAGAATTCATCTTGGCAACTAGAGTAAAAGTTTCATGGGAATCAATAATGTGAGAAACATTTTGTGACAAGACTAGCCTTGTATTGGTTGATTGATCTATCTGTTGCATACTTAATGCAATACACCCACTTACACCTCACTATTTTTATTCCTTTCATAAGCAGAACCAAATCCCAAGTGTCATTCTTCTTCAAAAAATGAAGTTTTGCCATTATTGCTTGCCATTTAGATTGTCCATAAGCCTCATTTTAAGTCTTTGGATACTGAGTTACTACAAACTTTAACAAATGAGCAAAACCAAATTGATGCTGCGATATAGTCTTAAGTGGATCTCTAGGATTCCATGCACCAATCTAATCACAAACTTATTAAACCCATTTTGGTTGAGGTTGTGTTGATTGTGTAGGTGCTCTCTAAACTACTTGTGGCACTGATGATGGAACAATGTGTTATATCGGTGTTGGAATTGCTTGCTTTCCCCCATGCAACTCATCATTTGAATTGTATTATCGCTCAAAATTGAGGTCATCCAAACTGACATCTTATACAAAATAGAAATTGGAAGTGGTCTGGATTAGTAGAAACTATTGTAGAAGGAGGAGATATTGGCTCATAATCCTATGATTGTTTATCAAACAACACATTTCGTTGGTAAAACACTTGAGTGGTGCTTTATATTAAAAGATGATATGCATTCACATGTTCAAAATAGTTGACATAAATTCAAGGAATCCCATTCCTTTCCATATCTTTGCACATATCATCAAGAATATGTGCCCATGCATAACATTCACAAACTCAAAAATTTGAAACACATGGCTTAACACCATACCAAATTTCTTTATGAGTAATGTTTCATACTATGAGTAGGGAGTGTGATTCTAGTTGTTGTTTGCACACTAAAATTGCCTCAACCCAAAACTAAGGAGGCAAGTCCATGGATTGTAACATGCAATTAGCCATTTATTTGAGTGTATGCACATTGTGTTCAACCACACCATTATATTGAGGTGTGTATGGAACACCATGGAAGATTTGGATTATTACTTGTTTACAAAAGCTAATCATTTGATTGTTGACACACTCCCCTGTTCACAAAATCTGATCATTTGATTATTAACACACTCTCCTCCATTCTCTATTCTTAGATGCTTAATCTTTCTCTCTTATATTTTCAACAAGGGATTTGAAATATTTAAAGTGCTTAAAATTTTCACTTTTCTTTCTCAAATAATAGAACTAAGTTGTGCAAGAGAATCATCAATAAATGTAATCACGTATTTATGTTTCTAAAAGAAACATGAGGGAATGCCATAAGATCACTATGAACCAACTTTAATTTGTCACTTTCCCTCCAAGCCGTGCCTTTTAAAAAAGGTTCCCTATGTTTTTTTCCAAGTGTGTAACTCAAACAAGATTAAATCTTTAAATAAACATTTCAATAAAACTTTCACCATGTTGTGCTCACCGAGGTCCTACAATGACCAATAGTTTAGGTGATCACAATGCTCATGCCAAAGTTTACTCCATTTGTAAGAGAAGTCATGACTTAAGAAGGTTTATCAAACACAAATATGTCAAACATGTAAATTTTTTCTTGATTATCAACCTTACCATTAGCTATGATAACTGACTAGTCTTTTGCATTTTTGATAACAACATCGATAGGAGTAAACTGAATGGTTTTTCCTTCATTAAGATTTGTGATCTAATAGATGGATAGTAAGTTTGAAAAAAAATCTTAAATGTGGAGAACTTCATTTAACATTCCCATTTATCTCAATGGACTTTTCACCATAAACAACTAGAGGACTAGAGTAGCCCACAAATATTTCATTTGTGTGGCTTGTGCAAAGAGTGGTAAATAAATAACCCTGATTCATCATATAGTGAGAGGCCCCTAAATCCAAAATTTATTCAGACACTGCTGATCCATGTGTTGTTTTAGACATTGATGCTCCTACCTTGGAGATAGGGAACTTCACATTTTCCATCTCTTCTTCCAAAAATACCATTTTCTTAAAACATGATGTTTTTTCATGTCCTGAAATACCACAAGAATTACAAGAATTCTTATCGAAAGACAATCTATTTTCTTTTTTCTCTATCTTGACAACTAGATTGGTTGTGGTATGCTAATTTATCTCTATTAGGCTTAGGCTTTGCTTTCCCTTTTCCTTTCACAAGGGCATTGCTTTTGCGTGGATTAGGGTGTAACTTCACATTATTGTCATTGTCGACCATTGCCTATAATTATTTAACCCTAATTGTAAATTAAGGGTTAGGAGGAATATGTTATTCAAGAGTGAGATAACCTATTCCTAAAAGGATACCAATTAAATAATTCAATTTATGATATCAATTTCAATGCTAAATTACAAAAAATACTAAATATAGAAAGTACAATGCCAAACAATAATTTGATTGCACAATCACAAATAAGAAATAATATTTATCTTATGCAATGATGTTCAACCAAATCTGATATGTACAAGTGTGAAAATAGGTTGTCTAATGTTCAATAAATAGTCATTAAATTCTAGAAATATTCTTTCTTGCTACTTAGACACTTGTGTTTCCTTGTGGATACTTGCATTGATGTTACTGACTAAATCCTAATGCAAATATCCTATACATAATGTTCAATGTATCAAGATGCAACCTTCTAGGTATTTTTGGGCTTTATGTCACCTTTCATATGATGTATCTAGATATCACACACATATTGTCAATGACTGTTTGTAGTTCAAACCCTAGCTCTCCACCTTAGGTTAGGTTACCTTACCAAAAAATGGGTTAGTGCGCTCATGGTGTCGAGCTAACCTCAAATACCCATCTATCAATGAGCACTGCCTACATATCCAATACTTCAAGGAAAACCTCAAACTTATGTGGTTCTCCCCTATGTGTGAGAATGTGTGTGCATAAGGGTGCAATATACTATATGCCAATGCATGTAGTGATCTAGCATGTAATTTGACAAATATGGCTTATGGGTTGTATTTTGAGTGCTTTAGACCTGTATAAATACTACTTTTATGTTTGATATGACTATAGGGTTGAATAAATCAGAATAGCTTAGTTGTGACATTGATTGATTGACCTTGAATAATTATTTGTTTGGTAATTGCTAGATGTCCAAATGAATTGAATTTTGACTTGTATTTATACTAGTTCTTTTGAAAAAATCTTCATAAAAGGGTTAATGACATTCTTAGGGTAACATGTACACTTTGAAAGATTTGAAAATTTGAGTGTTTGGAAAGTAAGGACACTTGTATTGGAGCAAGGACATTAGTGTTGATGCTATTGTCTTGGGTTGAATGCAACTGTCCAGGATGAAGAAAAGTTTTTGAGGTTCTATAATTGATTGTGAAGAATTTATATTAGACTTTAGGCATTCTGTGGTGACAAGTGATTTGGATAATCAAAATAATCAGGGTTAGACTAAGAAGTAAGTAATTAGACTCAATGAGGTGGTGAATGCAAGCCTTTTGGCTTCAAGGAAGGTCAAACTGAAGGGTAGTGCCTTGAGATATATTTTTCAAGTGTTCAAGACTAGTTTAACATATACATCTATATTTAAGTATTTATATTTCCTCCACCTTTATATCTAGTAATGCATAAAGATGAAATTATGAGATTACAGGAGAGAAATTATACCATGGTGTGTAGAACACACCTTGTCTTTTATTGAGCCCATTTGAATTTTCTATATTTAAAATTGACTAATTTGAAAATACTTGAGAAAAAAAGAGCAAAGGAGTACATTTGTGTGTCAATGCAACCACATTGCCCCTTAGTAGTTTGTCTTGGTAGAGATGCTTCTTAGCTAAAGTATTGAAGAGAGGTTCACAACTAAACCTTAGAGATGTGAAGAGAGAAAATTTGAGGGTGATCATGCCCCCAATTTGGTATAAGGATGAATTGTGCAAGTTCCATTGAAAGCACAAAATCTCAATCGCACAACTCAAGTATAACCAATATAGCCAATCTAGTTAGTTTGGCCTATATCGCTCGAGTCAAAAGGTGTAACCATATCAACCCAAAATAATAGAATCATAGTGCCAAGCCCATCAAGGGTGCAAAATCTCAATTACACTAATAAAAAATATCCAACTGCTACAACAGATAAAGGCCCAAATAGTGCATCTTAGTATGGTTGGTTGACAACTGTATGTATAATTTGCAAGTGTATATGTAATTTGGTGCATGATATGTATTAAGCTAAAGTATCTATCAAAATGTAACCTCTACTCTATAACATGTATATAATATGTATTTCAAATCTAAAAATATCTATCCCAACTCTGTTTCCAATGCACAAAATTATATTCCAAAAATATATTTGAATCATGTAAATTGTGCAAACTAAATCAAAATATGTTAACTTTGTCAACTTTATGTATGTGTATTCATGTATGCTATGACATGCCTCCACTGATATGCCTCCCTTTTGAGGTGAGGGGATTCAAAAAGTGACAATCACATTATCTCAAAAGAATAAGATAACTATGTTATATCTGTATGAATCAAGTAGTAAAGAAACATATAATATTTTCATGTTGAAGTAGATACATTAATGAAGCTCAAAATATGCATATGTAACAATCCCTAAGATGCATGATGTGAATCATGACAACATCTAGCAGTTAACAATCTCAAAAAACAATCAAACACATATACAAGAGTACTCAAATACCACACAAAGAGGGTCCAAAGAGACTGCAAACAAGGGGCATGTTCAAATGCCACACAATCAAATGGGAGACATGTGTGAATGTCTACACACCAAATAAAAAAGCAACACACAATGCACTATGGCCAACAATCAAATGAACATGTTCAAATGTTCCACAAGCAAGGCAAAGAATGCAAAAAAGAACACTCAAGTAAGCTAATGTAAATAGGTGAAGTAATGAGATATAAGCAACTTGTGTAACACCCAAAATTTCACCTCAATAAAAATTAAATAAAACCCTTAAAACACTACCAATTTTTTTATATAACTCTATCTTCACTCAAGTGAACACTCCAACTAACAACTCATCCACATACATGCACACTATGATTGCATGCATCTTATAACTCATGCACACTAATAAGGCAACCTTAAAGTAACACACTCATAAACAAAGCATATCTCCTACTACTTGGTTGCTCACCTTTAATCTTAGAATGTGAGCTTCATCAAGGTGTTCGATAAGCTTATTGCAGCAAAGTTGTGTTGACTATACTAGAATCAGTTTTCAGCACTACACTTGACTTCAATACTCAAGGGTTGACAGGTTTATTTTATACCAATGATATTTGTACTCAATTTCATCTCCAATGGTAAGAAACACAATCCACCAATGATTTGATGACAAAGAGACACTACAACTACGACCTCAAGCGCAATAAAACTAAGAGAGAAACCAAGCTTTAATTTTACTCAAACTCTCATATAACCATCATAAAACCCATGAATACATTAATCAATATTAGCCATTCATGTTGAAGTGGAAAAAAATAGACTTGGTTAGCTCATCTCCTGGTCCAATCTCAAAATCACTAAATCGCCTATGAAATGGTGATGGCAAAAATACTTCTTCAAAGAGAAGCATTTATGAAAGTTATTCTAGATATAATAGCTACAGGATACCACTAGGAACCTACAAAAATAACCTACATCAATTTAGATGCTAATATAACTCAGATTTCAAAAAGGTTTTTACGTTGAAAATCGTTCTGCTAAGCAAATTTAAACTAATTGGATTTGCAAATAGGGTCACTAAAAATAGTAAAGACGTCCAAAATAACTAAAACAAAGTTTCTATATAAATTTAAATGTAAAAACACCTCTATCAAAATTTGTTTCTTGATATGACTAATCTAGCTATTTTTGGCAACTTAGTTTTGAATCAACTTCATAGGCTGAAAAGGGAACACATGCAAAAGAATGGTCAAATGCCTTTGAAATTAGTTCCAAAAAAATTATTAGATTAAGATGGGAGAATAAATTGTTGGGATATGAAACACCGGAAGCACACAATTGATTACCAAATACAAGCAACTTAATATGCGGAAATAACCAGAATCAACAAGTAATTAGAATCCAAAAATAACACAAGATATGAGAGACAATACACAACTTGTATTAAAACTCTTGCAGAAAAGAATACAATAAAGAAGATGCCACTTCTTCTCCACCACCTCTTTAGAGGCTTACCACACCTCAAGTGAACAGTACTTCTCTCCTCAAAGCTCTCTCTCTTAGGTCCCAACACCCAACTCAAACACTGAGTTGGTGTTCACCTTATACCTGTGCTCCACGCACACCACAAGTGCTCCACACACTCCACAAGTACACAAACGTACTTCAAGTAGATCTCCCCTGAACCTGAAACAACCTGCACCTCAATAGACCTTACTTATGAAAGGATCTTCCTTGCCTTCCTCTTTGCTCTATCTGAGTACACACTGTACTCCAAGTAGATCCTGCCTGATTCTGCTTCCTGTTGTGTTGCTATCCTATCTGATCTTGCACACCTGCAAATCAACCTGGTTCTGCACACATGTGAACCTTGACCTTGCACACACATACACCTGCATATCAATGATCTTACTTACCATGTAGATCTCCTATAGAAGCCATGCTCACTTGATGACCAAGATCATACACTCCTGAAGAACCCTGCTGATTCTCCAATCCAACACCCACCTTGGTACTGTGGCACTAGGAGGAACACACCATTGCTCACCTCACACACAGAAGGAGTTTATAATATTGCTCTCTTACTCCCTAGCACAAGTTTACAATACAACCATGAGTCTATTATATAGATCTCATCCAAAAAATAATTAGACACCTAATTACAATAATTAGATCAGCAGCTCTCAGTCTAAAATTAGCTCTCATCATGCAAACACTTGGTTTGTCAACTAACTTCCCTTAATATACTCACAGTCGAACCACACAGGCGATCGACATCGGTCCCTGTCTGCCTGGGGGTCACCGACGCTGGCCGATATCTGATCGATGTCGGTTGCTCTCCTGCCTTATCCTGCCGACGTCGGTTGGCCTGACCGATGTCGATGTCTGTGACACTCCAACAACTCCTCCAATGGCCTTCTCCATGTCTGCATCAGTGAAGCTTTTAGCTCCACAACCTAACAATCTCCCACTTGGAGATAAACAACTACACTATACCTGTACTTGTACCCCGTCTAATCTGTTTCCTGGCTTGTATCCCTCTTCAAGATCAACCCTGAAGACCACCCACCACACAACCTGTGGTGTACCTCCTGTCATCCGAGTACCCTGCCGCATCCGCATCTACAAACACATGTAGTAAAGTCCTGACCCTAAATAGCATGAATCCCTGCTACTGGTCCCTCTCAAATCCTTGAGAACTCACTTCTCTAAATTGACTCCTAACTCTCTAACAGCTCCCACTGCTTGGGAAAACTCAAGTTTATGCAAGACCTCATGTGATTTCAGACACTGAACTGTCTAGCCCTTGGTGTGCTCCAATTTTGCATCCTGCGTCTTGCCAACACCTGATTCACATCAGCTAACACTGGAGACAAAATCAATCTGTGATCTCCCATGTCCCCCATGCCGAAGAATTTCGCTGCTCCAAATTCTTCATAGCAAACCACTGAACTAATCTTATCCCTTAGCTCAACAAAACCCTATATGTACAGACCTACTAGCAAACATACTATCCACATACAGTAACAGAATGATGTCATGACTCATCATCCACCTGGTAAAACAAACCACAGTAGTTACCCTGACATTGACTAAAGTCATGCTTTGTCATCCACCTGTCAAAACCTGTACCACTATCCTACAGCTCCACAAGACCATATGCCTGGCCTTCCGTCTCACGTGTCCGTTCTCTCTATTCTTCAACTAAGGAATCCATTCATCTCTTTGCTTTCATACCTGTTGGCAACCCTACCAAATCTCTTGCTTGGTTCTGCAATCTCTCCATGCCATGCTCCCATTGTTTCCTAGATCCTTCTTGCTCTGCAATCAACAACTAGTATAAAGAAGAGGAACAATGAATTTGAGGCTTACTTACGTCTTTAGTCCTCCGTATGGGTGTTTGAGACTCCTTGACAGCTTGTTGTCCACCCAAAATCCGTTACAGTGACCGACCTTGGTCACCACACAGTCTGCATCCAACCGACGTCGGTTCCCATGCGCCTGTCCCTGATTACCAACCTGCCAACGTCGGTGTCCCTTCTACCGACGTCAATTCTCGTAACCGACGTCGGTCTTACCTACTACTGATGTTGGTTTTCTTGCTAATGCTGGTACCTGTGTTTCCTGTGAGTGATGACTTTTTACCCGCGAGCTCCTTTGAATCAATCCCCATGTCCAAACTACCCTGCTCAGAAGTATCCAGCCCCATCCACTGGTCTCTATCCACCATCTCCTCCAAGAACACCAAGGCTTTTCAGTTCTTAAGCCTGTCAAATATATCTATCTTCTGCTTAAGAACATGCATCTCCTTCCTACTCATGTGACCAAGCCTACGAAACCACGTCTCTGCAACAAAAGAAGAATCAATAATATAAACAAGTAGATAAAGGGTACCTATTTTCTTACCACCAGCTATTTCAAGTGCATCCACTGTGAGAGTTATTGTGCACCTCTCATCACCCAACTCTTTTGAAGAAATTAGCCACATCTCCAAACCTGGGACCTGCATGACCTCCTTCAACACCCGTGTGTTGGCTGCCTGCAATTTCAGCTTCACTTCCCCTTTGCCTATTCTTTGGCAAGGCTCACTAGCTCCTCTATCTAGGGCTGCATGGAAAGAGGCAACCAAATCTATTAACCAAGATTCAACTTTATCCAAGAAACCTCCCAGAGCATCCTGTGCCACATCGCCTGCAACATCTACTTCTTCAGTTCCTTCTTGCTGATCGTCCACCAACCGACAATCTTCTTTTACCTACTCTTTCTTTTCATATGACCGTTGGTGACCATCTGTGCTTTTCAACTCCTCCATTCTTAGCTTACTTTGATCTGCCATTGCTCTACTTCCACTCAATCAGAAACCCCTGAGAGTGACCTGTAACCAAACACAAAACCGCTTCCTACAACCTTAGCTCTGATACCACGTGTTGGGATATGAAACACCGGAAGCACACAATTGATTACCAAATACAAGCAACTTAATATGCGGAAATAACCAGAATCAATAAGTAACTAGAATCCAGAAATAACACAAGATATGAGAGACAATACACAACTTGTATTAAAACTCTTGCAGAAAAGAATATAATAAAGAAGATGCCACTTCTTCTCCACCACCTCTTCAGAGGCTTCCCACACCTCAAGTGAACAATACTTCTCTCCTCAAAGCTCTCTCTCTTAGGTCCCAACACCCAACTCAAACACTGAGTTGGTGTTCACCTTATACCTGTGCTCCACGCACACCACAAGTGCTCCACACACTCCACAAGTACACAAACATACTTCAAGTAGATCTCCCCTGAACCTGCAACAACCTGCACCTCAATAGACCTTACTTATGAAATGATCTTCCTTGCCTTCCTCTTTGCTCTATCTGAGTACACACTGTACTCCAAATAGATCCTGCTTGATTCTGCTCCCTATTGTGTTGCTGTCCTATCTGATCTTGCACACCTGCAAATCAACCTGGTTCTGCACACCTATGAACCTTGACCTTGCACACACATACACCTGCATATTAATGATCTTACTTACCATGTAGATCTCCTATATAAGCCATGCTCATCTGATGACCAAGATCATACACTCCTGAAGAACCCTGCTGATTCTCCAATCCAGCACCCACCTTGGTACTATGGCACTAGGAGGAACACACCATTGCTCACCTCACACACAGAAGGAGCTTATAATATTGCTCTCTTACTCCCTAGCACAAGTTTACAATACAACCATGAGTCTATTATATAGATCTCATCCAAACAATAATTAGACACCTAATTACAATAATTAGATCCGCAGCTCTCAGTCTAAAATTAGCTCTCATCATGTAAACACTTGGTTCATCAACTAACTGCCTGTAATATACTCGCAGTCGAACCACACAGGCGACTGACGTTGGTCCCTGTCCGCTTGGGGGTCGTCGACGCCAGCCGATATCTGACCGACGTCGGTTGCTCTCCTGCCTTATCCTGCCGACGTCGGTTGGCCTGACCAACGCCGGTGTCTGTGACACTTCAACAACTCCTCCTGTTTGCAACCTAGTGAAACTTTTAACTCCACAACCTAACATAAATATTATACTTATAGATCCATCACTGTCAACCTATCCAAAATGGTTCTTACAATACTAACACTAAGGGAGAGTCACTATTCATGTCAAGACACTTAGAATAATCCAAGAAGATTAATTAACTTGCTCATTAATTTCAATTATAGGTCAAACTCTAAATTAATTATTTAACAATTTTACACAAAAAGTTTTACCCATAAATTCTATAATACGAAAGTGAATTAATCTCACTTATTTTCCAAGTCTATGATTATCAATGTTAACTTGCTATATAATATTCTCAATGCTATTTACTATTCAATTGTGTGTTCTTAATACTAGTGTTATCATCCAAACATGAATCAAGAACTAGCTTATGTCTAGTGACAAAGCATTAAATGTTATAAACAAATTGTTGCCCACTTAGATTAAGGAAAATCATTATACATTGATATTATTGAATGTTACAACAATCGTTATGGCAATCAAGAACATAAGCTACAACAAGGATATTTTCAATAGTAAGATAACTCAAGGTTGAAGACAATCCTAAAAAACAACTTTATAAATGTTTCAATTAGAGAAGACCATATAATCAACATCAATTATAGAATGCACAACAAATAACATTCAAGATGTTACAAATGTCAACAAAATATGTATAACATCTCTAAGTTGTATCTTCCCCTGGTAAATCTTTTTTTTCTCATGTACTAAGCAATATGCAATGGTGGGTCAACTTACGCTGAGCAAGTAAAAAAGCCATCATACATTCTTCTTTCTGTCTCTATATCAGAGTCATAAACAAGATAACAATGAAAATTTCTACATTCATTCTATATATATATATATATATATGGAAAAACGTAATAAGGAGAAAATAGATAATAATTTACTAATTTATCTATATATCTTGTTTATATCCTCTAATATAATGTTGTACTTAGTTCTATTTATTTAAACAATGATTGCGCTTAACATTTTAATACCACTCACATTATATCATGTCAATCTACACTTGACTTAATAAATCATGATATGTTAATTTTATATTTTTGCCAATCATAAACATTATACAAAATTCTCTCCAAAACATATTTTTACTCTTTGATACACCACTCATAGCCCTTGATGTGCTAACCACTTATATTCTGCCCACTCCACCTTTACCTCTACCTCTTATTTTACATGCTTCGTTTCACTTAATATATATTAAACACTTTATAATACCTTAATATCTATTAAAACAATATATTAATTATTTCTATAATAATACTTCAAAAATCTGTACATAGTCCTATTTATTATAACCTTATATTATATATGTGCACACCAAATTTTATCCATTGTCTAGTCAATAGTTACTATCTTCTATCATTGGATATAAGATAAAATATAAATTATAAATTATAAAATATAAAGTATAAATTATAAATATAGATATAAATTATAAATTATAATTTACAAATCATAAAATATAAATTAAACAAAAGATAAGTATAAATTATATATTATGAAATACAAATTATAAATTGTAACTATAAATATAAATTATAATTTATAATTTATAGATCATAAAATATGCATTAAACGAAATAAAAAATAAATTACACAATATACAATTCAAATTACTCAATTAAAATTACAAATTATAAATTAAACCACATATTAGCAATTCAATTATTTAAAACTTTTTTTTGTGTGTGTATATATATTTATTTTATTTGTTTTATGTAAATCCTCGGTCCATGGCCGACAGTGAGCGATTACGGTGTGAACCCTGGCTGCAACCATGGCCGTCAGCTAAGGTGTCAAGGGGGGGTTTAAGGGGGTAAGGCTAGGGGGTTGGCTGGCCCGAACTTTCCTCCCTCCCTACCATGGGAGGGGGTAGGGGTCATCTCAATCGCCGCCCATCCTATATTATTTTTTTAATCTTTTTATTATTATTATTATTTATTTATTTTATTTACTTATTATTTTTTTATTTAATATAAAAACAATGTTGCATATAATATGCTTTGACATGCATCATCATCATCATCATCATCATCATCATATACACACCCACACTAAAATTTACACAAATATATATGTATTTATGTTTGTATATATGTATAAAATATATACATAAATACAAATTTCAATAAATTTAAATAAGTAGGAAGGAGAGTATATACAATGAGTATATATTTTATTTTATGATCTATTTCCAAACAAGATCTCAAATAAAGGATTTTCAAAAAAAAAAAATTAGAATATAAAACAACACAACAAATAAAAAAATACCATATTAAAAATACTGAAAGAAACTATTATTTTTGTATAACTTGTGTAAAAATCTGAAAAAAAAAGAACTAATAAATCTATAAGGGAGAGTTCACTTACCTAGATACCCCTGAATCTAGCTCTTCCAGTTAAACTCCATTTACCTACTTCCTTCTCCCTTCCTTGTTAAGCTCCCTTGGTAACAAAAACTTCCATGGAGACAAGAACTTGGAGGAGAAAATGAGACTTCAGAACCCTAAATTGGTTTTGATCTTTTCTCCCATTTTTTTAAAAAAAATTTCTTCAAAACCCTAACTACTCCCACCACAAGCTTGGTTACCCACTAAGTGGGTCTAGTTATGAACTCACTTGCATTATGCTCCATTAAAGTAGTTTACTATTACGACAAATAATAATTAACTAATAAAACATGTTACTATTAATTATTTAATTCCTCGCCTATTAGGTAGCAAAATACAAAATTTTATTAGTAAAACATGTTAATACATATTTACTTTATTTATTTACTTATTATAAACTCGAGTAAACCATTAATTGTTTATGGTAATTGGATACATAGTTACAAACATTGGTTACTCGATTACAGTTGTCATTTGTCCATAGGACCCAAACGTCTCACCTTGATCATTCACACAACACACAAGCACAAAGACTTTCACTTGTGATCAGTAGTCTATTGGTAATAGAAATAGAATCTAGAATTATTGCACTCAAGTATTCAATGAACATCTCATATAACTGATGTGCAAAAAAATCTATAAACTAATCAATAACTAAAACACAAACAATTATATATATATATATATATATATATATATATATATATATATATATATATATATATATATATAACCATCAAGTATATCATGACTCAAATCGTAAACCTAGATTAGTTTAATAAGTCCAAAATAAAGAACAATGCATACAATCAAATTCATATATAGTCAGGATAACTCTAGACATCTTTCTTTGAGATTTATACCCACTTAATAGGGTTTCTACTTACGACAATGCAACAAAGATAAAATTGTCACTAATGGTTCAACACAAGGGTATTACATTCTCCCCCTTTTATAAAAGCACCATCCTCGATGCAGGACTTCAGCCAATAGGTGCAACAACAATTTGAGTTTAGATTTAATCAAGATTTCATGATTTAAAATTCTAGGATTATTTACATCTTTTAATATTATGAATCTTTTACTCATTATCTGTTATACTTAGTGTTTGTTTAAAACTACTAATTATGATGACATTTCTGTAATTAGTTTGCATAGTGCCAAATGGCCATATTGTTATTGACTTTGTTTCCCTTTCCTCTGAATCACAAGAATACTTTGCCATAATATAATGCTAAACAATAGTATGTATGACCAAAATTTTATCATGTCACGAATCATAATGACAAATCTCAACACCATCTCATGGTGAAAGTACAATATGCTGATGTGAGAATAATCCCTGACAAATAATATAGAGCAATAATGAATCACATTGAACTGTGCAAAACTATTTTGCCACTAAATTGTGTTGAAAGAATCATACATATACATAAATGACCAAGCAATAGCCACATGTAAATTATCTACTTAGACCTCCCATCATCAACATACCACCTTATACCTCCCAGTTAGCTTAAACATCACTACTTAGACCCACCACATTTGGTGGGGTGGAAAGGATGGCATCTCAATTTGATTGATAGGTTCCCCATCACAATTTCACAGTGATATTCCAAGTTACTTCTTCTCCCCCATACCACATCATTGGTGTAATAGTTATGCACATATGTATACATGAGAAACTAACAAATCAAACACACCCACACACACACACACACACATAGAGTCAATCATGTAAAAACATAAACTAATAAAAAAGAGATAAAGTTATCAAAATATTTTCAATAATAATTCAAACTATTAGTCTCAATAACAATCCAAGTGATTAAAAACATAACTAAAAATCTAAACTGTTAGTTTCAACAATAATTTTCATAATCAATCAATTGATTAAGACATTCAAATAAAATAAAATGTCAGTTTCTAAATCAATTTAAAAATAAATTTCAATCAATTAAAATAATTTTGGAAAAACATATACGAAAATAGATCACATCACACACACTATGTGACTTTACAAGTCACCCAAAGGGAGAAAGAATAAAATCATCTCAATTACCTCACAGAGGTAAAAGGTATCTCGATTACCTCCCAGAGATTCGAGGCATCTCAAATACCTCCCAAAAGTATGAGGAACAATATCTATTACCTCCTAAAGGCAAGAAAATACTTGTAAACTACCTCCTAGAGGTGAAGCAATATTTGCACATCATCATATGTAATAGTGTCACAATAAATATCGACTGTATAAGCCCTGTACTCAACGTCCCAGTGTTATTAAAGTACTCAAAATTAATCATATTACCCCACATTATTGACTTCCATGTGACCTATGTGATGTCAATTATCATATCCCATAGAGAGAAACCATGTCAAAAACTTAACTTGTTGAAAGTATATAGCCAAAGGACTATAAAGTGAAACTAGTGCTGCCCACTAACTACTATCCTCTGCTATAATATCTGAACTATCAAGATAGGGTAGCTACTAACAATCTCTACATTTGATGTCATAATGTCCCAAGGTAATACAAGGAGGGTTTGTACCATAGCTTACAACTATCCATCACCACAATCATAAGTTCCACTAAGACAACAATTGATCTTAAGAAGGGTTGTTATTTCATACAAAATTTATACATAAGGGTTACATACAAGGTTACCACAACACATACATAATTATACAACTGCCCTTAACAACGTAACATCATGTAAGTACTCAGTTATATACACACGAGATTTGTACAAGGTTAATTACATAACATATCTCCACCTTTTGCAAGGTCTAATTGATGAGTGCCATTTAACTCTTCATTTAATCAATCTTTCAGATTGATGTCTATCAAACTAGGGCTTGTGTCTAAAGCTATTTGCAACAAGGCTTATGATGGTAGATCTATAGATTGATCTTTTGCAGGGGAGGTGTTTGGTGACTCTATTCTTACACTTGATAATAAAATAAATATTTTTAAACTATTTGTTTTACACTTGCTAAAAGAAAAGATTAATTATTACACTAACTAATTCAATTCTTTGCTTGGAATTAAAGCATACTTAATCTACTTCACACTTGCTTCAAAATGTATATCTAAATCTAATTCACACTTGCTTGAAAATGTAAACACTCAGCTGGAAAGATAAATCTAAGCTAACTCACTCCTTTGCAGTAAATCAAAAGAAATACTAAAATTAATTCATACTTACTTTGGAACATAAAATAACTATTTTGAATTTGAAATACTAATGCATGCAAGTATTTAATATATTATGGTTATCTAGTCATTAATAATTAATTTAACATAAATATAAATATTGTATAGAAATTTTTGGTTCGAAGGAGAGTGGGCCCTTGCTCTTCTTAGAGTCAGGAATGAAGTTTACTCAGTTGTACAAGATGGAATAATATTTCATTAAATTATGAAAGATGAAACATTTACAATATGTCTAAAATTCAAAATGTGTCTATATATATATTATCTATCCTCCTTAATATGAAAGAATTTCATGTTTATGCTAATATATTAGACTAAAGATAATATGCATAAAAATAAGACTACTAATCAATCTATTTGCCTCAAAGATAGGAGATTTAGATTGAGTATAATCCAAAAAAATCCAACTATCATTATGGGATCATTTATACTATCTTTATAATAATTTTATGGTCTAAATATGTACAAAGTATATCAGGATTGAATCCTTTACAATAGGAAGTGAGTATTTCTCTGATGTGATTCCAGCTAGAGCAATTCTTCCTTTCTCAGACTATCTACAAATTCTCTTGCTTTCAGACTTTGGACTTGCAAAGTCTGTAGATAAAGACTGAGTAAGTCCGTAGATGTTGACTAGGTGAGTCCATAGCTTTGACTGAGTATGTTCATAGCTTTAGAAGACTAGGATCGAAATTGGAGCTTCTCCAAAATGCTGCTTCTGCCATCCTTCTTGTGTGTTCTTCAAAACTAAAACACTAAAACATGCTACTTATTAGGTACAAATAACAAAATAGTAACTCAACCTTTGGTTGACATAAGTGAGATAAAGTGTCTATTTTCCATGTATAATTAGCTAAAATTTAATGATTTTCATAAGATTATATCCTTAGAGAGATAAAATGAAGAAAATTTCATGTTAATAATGAACCATATTTTGGGCTCATCATCTCTCCCAAGCTTTACCTTTTGTAAGTCCCACTGCAAAAATTCATCTTGCTTCATTAGTTCTTGATTTGTTTTACATGCCCTTACTTAGATCATAGTCATCAAATTCATCTATGATATGATGATCTATATTTCTTGTAAATCCTTTATACTTTTAAACCATTTGCTTTCAGATGTTAAATTGTTCATCAGATTGAGGTGCCCAATTCTACCATCCTAGTATTGTTATTACTAACAAAGGGGGTCTATATCTCATTTCAATCCATGTCGGCTCTCCATTAGAATTTAATACTATCATAATCTCATCAAGAATTGTTTCAGCCTTCTCTCGCTCCATCTTAAATTGTTAGGAGATATAACCTCACATCCCTTGAGAGAGATTGATAATAGATCTCATCTTTTAACTCTGGCTGCAAAACCTGAATCAAAATTCTGCGTAGTGAAAAATTCAAATGAGATAGTGTAGTTATACAAAGTTTCCAAATAATGATTTTTGATATTAGAATTCTGGTAGGTAATGTTGAAATTTCCTTTACCAATCTGGGTATAGAGAAGTTCGGTCTCATGTAGAACCCTGTAGTTTTAACATGTTATGTATATTCTTCAAAATTGATTTTCCAAGCTAACTAATTCTTGAGGGTGGAATGGAGTGCTCTTAGTTGAACTTATCCTACATGTAAATTGATCAATTTTTTTTTGTGATCATGATCTCCTATTATCAAGTCATACAAATAAAATTCACAAAGGAGATCTTGATTGTTAGGGTCAAATTGTAAAATATTTTTAAAAATGTGGATGGATCCAAAATCTTGTAGGGAAGATGGAAAGATATTCTAAGAATTTGCCATATATATAATTGTTCAAATAGAAATAGAGTATATGCAGGAGAAGGGTTTCTACAGGCCAAAAGAACTTCACTTAGTTTACAAGCATTCTACAAGTCTTCTTCCAAAGTCTGAGTTTTAGTTTCTAATATCTATTTTTCATTTTCCAATTTCTTATTTGCAGTGACTAAAACTTTATTCTTATGTTTGATTATTTGGTATCCCTCTTGATCCTGATGCAACATTTCTAATGGAGGAATGTATGGATGGCTGGTTTGACATTCTTGATCAATAAATACTTTAAAAGTAGGCTGACTATTCTTTTCAGGGGTAACAGTAAGAAGTGTCTAAGAAGAATTTAATAGTCTCTATTTTAATAGTCTATTTTTTTTCTCAAGACTCTCTATATATACCCATGAATTGACTTCTTCCTCATCTTTTTGTTCTATTTCATTGATTTTCAAAGCATAATTCAAAGATGTTCCTAACTTTTGTACTAGAAAAAAATTAACCTAATCCTTATTGTGTAGTTGGTTGATCAGATCTGCAATATCTACTGCTTTTTATTGGATCAACTTTTGAGCTTTAAAAAGTTCCAGTGTTAGCTGCATGATAGGGTCCTTTGGACTGGATGATTCACCTTTTTCAAATGTACATGGAGTTTTTCCTTTGTCCAATGGAACTTCAATTTGAGCATTTTATTCTACTGTTGTGTTACCTTGCTTAGGTTCTAGTTCCTTTGTTTTGGCTGGAGAGATTTTTGTTTCTTCCAATGGTTTTATGATAGGGATTTCAACATGTTCTTCCAAAGGAGCTATTTCAAGAGTCTCTCATTTTTCAATATTCTGTTGTTTTAAAGGTTGAGATAGTTGTTTAATACTATCCAAAGTATTCACTGCTTCTTTTTCATCTTCAGCTAAAAGAATCAACATCCTTCTCCTTTTCTTAGTTCTCTAGGCTACACTTGACTATTCTTCTGCTGTAGCAGTCAAACCCTTAGCCTTCTTTGGTCCTATTGAGGCAAAAAATTGTCTTTTTAATTTTATTCTTCTTGAGTAGAGGACTAATTGCTGAATAGGTTCCTGAGGTTCTTGTGGAGGCTTTGAAATAGTGAGGGTTTAAGCATCTTGAGATCTTGTAACCCTTCTTGAAGAGAGAGGAGTCTCCTTTACAACTACAATGTATTTTTGCTTTTTCCTTGAGATTATTTTCTTGGTTGGTGTAGAATCTATAAGAGATTGCCTTTGTGACTAGATTAAACCTGATGTTCCAACTTCTTCCTATACAGGTAGGGTTGAAATTTGTCTAATGATCCTATTTTCAAAGGCTTCCCAAGCTTCTTTTCTCTATTGCAAGAAATGATGCGGAATAATAAGGTGAATGAGGTCATGATGTCTGAGGGAGGCATTAGGGGTTGTGGTCATCACTTGGAGGTGACCATACAAAAAATATGGAAAGTTAATTTTGCATTGAGGTTTTTTCCTTCCATGTTTAAGACATATCAAGATTTTAATGGCTTCTCCTTCCAAAAAATTACATTTCCCTTCACAGGTGATATACTTGATTACCCATAATACCATAGACTATCATGGCTCTAGAAGTGAATCTTTATGGATCCCTTTAGCTTTCCCTTTTGAATTAATCAAGCATGCAACTTTAGTCTATTTATTGTCATTGAATTGAGCAATCAGGTCATTAAATGGAATTCTTCCTGTTACTTTCATTCCTTCATCTAAGATTTTTATGATTTCACTAATAACCTGACTAGACACTAGAATAACTACTCCTTTAACAATATAAAAATCAAGAGTAAGGTTTTTCATAAATTTTATTACCAGCGTCTCATAGAAGCCCTAAATTTTTTGGATGGATGGTAGCCAACCATTCACCTTAAATACTACCACAGAAGCCCTATCACTGAGGAATTTGGTTACTTTTTTCGGTTTTGACCTTGTCTTTTGCCCCATTCTTTTTTGAATTTATGAATTTCAACCAAATTGCCACTGATTGTGGAGAAATTTACCAAATTTAAACTAGGGTTTTCACTTATTTTCCTTTAGAATTCACAGAGGAAGGAATCCGGTGCACTTCATAGAGACTGGTAACTTCTATGAGCATGCTATGTGTGTGAGTTTAATTTTCTATGAGATGGTGGTGGTTGTAATCATTAATTTTTTAAAAATTTGGATTCACTCAATGTTTACAAAGTGGGACTACTGACTGCTAAGGTGACCTGAACACTGACATGATCATTTAAATAATAGAGTGGCACGGTGGAAATTTTATTGCTCATGTGGAGGGAACAATTATTGCTTCCATCACCATAGGCTTTTGACATATTTGATCAATAATGATTAGAGACCCTATTTTGAGGATTTTTATAAGGTGATGTCATCATAATGATAATGATGCAATTAATTGCATTGGATATATTTATCTATTATGACATGTGTTCCCTCATCTCTTTGTTTTGCATGCTGTGATTATTCCTTTCTTTAAGGAGTAAATGATTATCTAGTTGTACTTTTCCATCTTCATAGGATTAACCTTATTTAAATAAAAAAGTTCTAGTTCACTAAAATATTAATAAATAAAACTTATCACTCACTTATTCGTACCTCAAATCTTATTCTTCTCATGCCATTTGTCTTGTACAAGTAAATTTGCATGAATTAGTTAGTATATTTCAAAGGAACAATCTGAAGTTTTATTGCATGAAAAAATCAATCAAGATTGCATGATCAATTTTTTTTTTTTTTAGTTTTTGCTCTTTGACTAGCCATTGTTGGTTTTCTAGTCAAGGCCCTTTTTAACAATGCATAACCAACCAAAAAGTTGGTTTTCTAGTTATGCATTGTCAATAGTGTCCCTGAAAGAATTTTCCCTATTGAATTATTTTATTTTTTATTTTTATTTTTTACAAAAGAGAGCAATCACTAAGGAACAAGTTTCTCGGAAGAATTTGATTCCTCTAGGAAATCTATCTAACTTTGCATTTTTTATATAAATTCTTCTTTACTAAGAGGTTTTTGATAGAATTTTAGTCTATGCCCATTGACCAAAAGAGTTCTTTTGCTGTCATCAATGGGTATCAACTTGATAGAACTATTTTCAAAGACCTCTTCTATTTGATATGGTCCCAACCACTATGTTTGTAGTTTCCCTTTGAATTGTTGAAGTTTTGAATCAAACAATAATGTCTAGCTTCCTTTTTGAAACTTTCATTGTTTGATGTGTGAGTCATGCTAAATTTTTCTCTGATTTTTCACCAATTCAGTCCTCTATAATGCTTCAATTCTCATTTCATCAAGTTGATTGAGCTACATGAGTCTCTCCTTCTGTACTTCCAATTCAATTCCCACTTTTAATGTTGTTTTCAATGTTTGTAGTTCAAACTTAACAGAGAATAGAGGTCTCTTACCAGAAATCAACTCGTAAGATGAGAAGCCAATAGTTGTTTTCCAAGTGGTATTATAAGCCAAGACTGCCTCTAGTATTTTATCTACCCAATTCTTCTGGTTGGTATTAACAATCTTTGGTAGAATAATTTCTAATTCTTTGTAACTTCGACTTGTCTATTGGCTTGTGGGTGGTATGGAGAAGACTTCATATGCTAAGCTTGATATACTTTCATGAAGTACTCTATCATGTTTGACATAAATTGAGGTCCTTGATTTGAAACTATTTTCCTTGAAGTACCAAATCTCTGCATAATTTTGAAATACAAGAAATCTGCTACAACTTCTTGAGCATGAGTTAAAACTTCTACTTCTATCCATTTGGTAACATAGCCTATGAAAATGAGAAAATACTCTTTTCCTCTAGAAGGAGGGTCCATAGGTCCTACAAATTCAATTCCCCATTTCTCAAATGGTTCTAAAACTAGTTGAGGATGGAGAGGCATTTTAACTGAAGAGTGGGTTGTCCCATTCTTTGGCATGCATCATATTATTTAACATACTTCTTGACTTGCCTGTGAAGATGAGGCCAATAGTATCCTACTCTAAGGATTTTGTATATAGTCCTTTTGGTTGAGTAATGTCCTCCTCCTGGTTCATCATGATAAGCCTTGATGATGTCATATGCTTCATTGTTTGTCACACATCTACAAAACACATGATCAGGCTTAAGTTTAAACAACATTCCATTAATCCATTTAAAATACGAGCTTTCTTTGATTAAAAATTTTATTTTATTTTGTAAAAATGTGGAGGATACTTCCCTATAGCAAGGTAGTTAGATATATCAACAAACCATGGAGATTCTATTAAAATGGCAAACACGTGTTCATCTGGAAAATCATCTTTCATAGTTCTTTTTCACTTGAAGTGTTGATTTTGGATAAGAAATCAGAAACCACATTAAATTTTTTAAGTTTATTTATGATAGTAATATCAAATTCTTATAGAAGCAACAACCATCTGATAATCCTTCCTTCCACTATCATTTTGTTGGTAAAGTACCTAATGGTTGAGTGGTCTACATAGATAAACACCTTGTAGCCTGTTATTTAATATTTGAATTTATTTATTGCATAGACTACAACAAGAAATTTTTTTTAGTTGTGGTTTAATTTCTTTCAGCAGGACTCATGTTTTTGTTGATGTGGTAGATAGCATACATATGATCATTCTCATCTTTGTATTCTAGGACTGCACCCATTACTGTGTTGGAGTCATCTGTGTATATGTGGAAGGGTTGTGTCCAATTTGGTCCTCTCAACACTAGAGTATTACTAAGCTTAGCTTTGATTGTTTCAAAAGCTTGTTGGAAATCATCACTCCATAAAAACTCATTGTCCTTTGTAAACAGGGCAAACATTAGAGTAGCTATTTTATTGAAGTTATCTATGAAGCGTCTATAACAACTAACATGGCTCAAGAAACTCTTGACTTCTGTTTGTGTGTGTGGAATGGGGAGGTTAGATATTATCTCAATTTTCTTTGGGTATACTTAAATACCTTTTTCAGAAACATGGTGTCCTAGCACTATTCCTTGATTCATCATTAACATGCATTTTTTATGGCTTAGTGATAATTGATGTTCCTCACATCTTGTCAAAACTCTTTTCAAATTGATAAGAGATTCCTCATAGTTTTCTCTATAGATAGTGAAATCATCCATGTAGACCTCTACACAATCATTTATGAGGTTAGAAAATATTACTAAAATTTCTCTTTGAAAGGTTTCAGGAGCATTACAAAGTCCAAATGGCATCACTTAGTAGGCAAAGGTTCTCCAGGGGTAGGTGAAGGTAGTTTTATCCTAATCCTTGATTGCAACTATGATTTGGTTATATCCACTAAATCCATCTTGAAAAGAGAAATATTTATTCCCTACCAAATTGTCAAGAACTTGATCAATGAAAGGCAAAAGAAAATAATATTTTAAAGTGACCTTGTTTAATTATCTATAGTCCACACACACACGCCACCTTCCATTCTTTTTTGGTACAATCACCAGTGGTGAAGCCCACTAGCTATCTGAGATGGGGTAGATAAATCTCACGTCCAACAACTTTTGAATTTATATTTTCACTGTATTTCAATGCTAGATTTATTCTTCTTTGTGGTTGTCTTATTGGTTTTACTAATTATGTGTGGATGTAATGTGTGCAAACACTAGGATGAATCCATTTCATGTTGGTATAATCCCAATAAAAATCCTTGGTGTGTCATTCTAAAACTTTGAAGAGTTGAACCTCTTCATCATTTATCAACCAACTATTGATGTTTAAAATTTTTCCAGGTAATACCATGAGAGGTTTTGTGTCTAGATGTTTGGATTCAACTTGCTTATATTCACTCATCAGGGAATTTAGAGGATAAGGATGAGGGAGTAATATATGGAACGTGGTTACATTTTTGACAAACCCATCTCCAGGAGGAATAACTCATTCTAATGGGCAATGAAATACTCTCAAGAACTATGTTTGTTGTGTTTCTTTCCAATTCCAAATATTTGCCTAAATCAACCTATGATCATATGATGAAGTAGTAGAAGGATTGAGATAATATGCCATTGATAAATATGTACAGTCCATAGATTTTGGACTTGTAGAGTCCGTAGAGTTTGGATTGGCAGATATTTTTGTTGAATGGTCATGTTTTGGGATTATTTCTTCTTTCAATTCTTCTAAATGATTTTTAATTGTAATTGTGGTAAAAGATGAAGAATCATTCAATATGTTGTCTAGCGTGTCTACCCAAATATTTTCTATGTGATTCATTGATGGTTTTTCAAGAGGGTACAAAGAAATGCTTTTGGATTTTAAAACATTGGAAATGGTTATGTCTCATGATCTTCAATCAATCAATGCTGCTACAGTAGCTAGCCATGGTCTTCCTAAGATTAGAGGATATCCTAAATTATTTGTTTTGGGTTATAGAACCATAAAGTCAACTGGATACTCCCAAGATTTGACAAGTATTGTAACATTTTATATAGTTCTTCTAGTTTGGTTACAGAATGATATTCCATTTGGATAATGGTAGATGTAAGATGTATTTTCATAAGGGACAATGTTTGGAGAGTATCCATTGTCATAACATTAATTTCTGCCCCTAAATCCACTAGGACATTAGGAATTTCCTTTCCTCCTATTGTGACTATTATGACTGGACTGCCTGGGTCTGCATACTTGGGTATTAACAACTTTTCTTCTAATATTTCAACTACCTTACCATCAATGTGTATTGTTTTTGGGTATTGTTTCTTTTTTCAGGTGTTTTGACACACAAATTTTTGATAATTTTGTTCAATTCAGGAATGCTCCTAATAGCTTGTAATAGGGGTACCTCAATGTTGACTTTTGTAGTTCATGGATGAAGTCTGATTCTTGTCTAATTTCAACCTCTTTCAATCTTTTAGGAAAAGGGACTATTGGCATAGTGTTTTCTTTGGATTTTTTAGAATGTTTTTTGGTTTATGTTTCCTTTTTATTTGATTGAGCCAATTTTGTGTCTTCTTTTTCATCAGGTACTTCAAAAATGAGATTTGGAGTCTCTTTTACAATTTTTCCTAATCTTAACTAAACATCATAACAATCAATTGCTCCTATGTTCATTGTGTCTCATTGTTGACATAAATAGGTGTTGGTTGCTTGTTTTTTAGATTGGCTATTGGTTGTGTAGGCATTAGAGGTTGATTGACTTATTCTAGATGTTGGAAAATAATAGGTGGCATTATGGTCTATTTCTAGGGTGGTCTTCTCGATTGGTTGTATTGTTGATGTGATGTCTATTATGGATTCCATTGAGGATTCCATTATGGATGTGACTATTGTGGAGGCATCCATGGTTGTTGTGGCAACATCCATGGTTGAGGTGACACCCAATATTATCCAGGACATGACATTTAAGCTGAGGGCATTTGAGTTTGACCCCACAAAGGTGATATAACATTCTATGGTGCTATCCATGTATTGGCTGGATTTCTTACACCAAACTATCCTTGGACCTGATGTTGTGGAAAGAAATTCTATCTTTGGACATAATTCACCTCTTCAATGGATTGAACATTTATTTTTATCTAATTTTTCAAGGTGGGTAGGAGGGAACAATGATTTGTGTCATGGTCTGTTGCTTCACAGATTCCACAAGAAGAAATGTTTGTTTTGTCTAAAGGACAGTCTCTAAGAGCATGTTTTAGTCTACACTTGGGATAGTAAATTGCCAATGGTTCTATGGCATTGGCTTTAGCCTAAAAACTATCCAATGTGGTGTTTAGTTTAACCAAAATATTTGTTTTTAGATTAGAAAATTCTTCTATTAATTTGCCTAGCTCATTTGAATTCCCTAGTTTTCCTTTCCTCATGCCTGGTTTGGTTTGGGAGTAGTTGGTACATAGCTCTGAGATATGATGAAATGATAGTTTATTTATGTCTCCTCCACCCATTAAGTTCAATGCATTTTTGATGTCCTCATCTATTCCTTTGAGGAAAACAAGTTTTAGGACATCCTCAGTAAGTGGGTAACTGCTTTGTTTGTAAGTAAACAAAAATTTGTCCAAGTAATCTTCTAAGGATTTGTCTTCATTTTATTTGATTTTAAATAATTATTCCTTTCTTTCTCTCACCTTGAAATAATCTTGATACTTATTCAAGAATTTATTTTCCATGCCCTACCATTTATGAATGAAATTACCTGGTAAACCCATGAGCCATCTCATGGCTGCATCTTTAAGAGTTGATGGAAACAATTTTAGTTTTTGATTGTTTGTTATGTAGTCATAAGTTTGACACATCACCTTGAATTCAAATAGAAATTGGTCAGGATCTTTAGAGGGTCTTCCCAAAAAATTTAGAAAATTGGCAAGGGATATATTTTTCATGGTAGTTTGATCATTGGGATCTATAATAATAGGAAAGGAAAAAATGCTTCCTGGTTGTGCAACTTGTTGGTCTTGTTGATCAACTACATCTTCTTCAGACGGTTCTTCAAAGTTGGGATTGGCTTCTCAAAGGATGTTTTTATGACTAGTAGTAGGTTGATCAAATTCTTTGAAAATTTCTTCATCTATAATGTGTTCAAATGCTTCCTCTACATCTTTTGCAGCCTCTAGATAGTCTTTTCTTGTGAGTGAGTTTGGGTGAACTCTTCCTATAAGACTTGATTGTGGTAATGTTCTATTTCCAAATAGGATTTCAAGAGAATCCTGAAGATGTGATTTAATAGCTTGTTCAAGACTCTCAGCTAGAGATGGTGAAGGAATTCTCTCTCTATGTTCAGAAGAAGGACTTTCAACAAAGGATGTTGAAGGACTTTCTACTATTTTTGGAGGGAATCTAGGAACAAATTATCCTTTTGAATCTCTAGGTTAGAATATAAATTGATTTCTTTTTTTGGAATTGTATTAATTTTTTATTTTTTTAAACTATAGATCAATAAGATTTACCTTACTAACACCTAATATTTTTGACAATGGAACCAAAAATGATGAGTGTCATTTAACTCTTCATTTAATCAATCCTTCAAATTGATGTCTATCAAACCAGGGTCTGCAAAAAGGCTTATGACAATAGATCTATAGATTGATCTTTTGAGGGGTGTGTTTGGTGAATCTATTTTAACACTTGCTAATGAAAGAAATGTTTTTAAACTATTTGTTTTACACTTACTGAGAGAAAATATTAACTATTACACTAACTAATTCAACTCTTTGCTTGGAATCAAAGCACACTTAATTTACTTTACACTTGCTTGGAAATGTAAATTTAAATCTAATTCACACTTGCTTGGAAATGTAAACACTTAGCTGGAAAGATAAATCCAAGCTAACTCACTCCTTTGTAGTAAATTAAAAGAAACACTAAGATTAAGTCATACTTTGGAACATAAAATAACTATTTTGAATTTAAATTACTAATGCATGCAAGTATTTAAGATATTCTAGTTATCTAGTAATAAAAAATTAATTTAACATAAATATAAATACCGTATAGAAATTTGTGTTTCCAAGGAGAGTGGGCCCTCACTCTTCTTAGAGTCAGGAATGAAGTTTACTCAATACTACAAGCTTGAATAATATTATATTAAACTATGAAAGTTGGAACATTTACAATATGTTTGAAACTCAAAATGTGTCTGTATATATTATCTATCATCCTTAATATGAAAGACTTTCATATTTATGCTAATATATTAGACTAAAGATAGTATGCAAAAAAATAGGACTACTAATCAATCTATTTGCCCCAAAGATAGGAGATTTAGATTGAGTATAATCTGAGAAAATTCAACTATCATTATGGAATCAGTTATACAAGAAGAAATTATTTCTCTGATGTGATTCTAGCTAGAGCAATTCTTCCTTTCTCATACTATCTACAAATTCTCTTACTTCTTAGACTTTAGACCTATAGAGTTCGTAGAAATAGATCTGTAGAGTCCATAGATAAAGACTAAATAAGTCCACAGGTGTTGATTGGTTGAGTTCGTAGCTTTGGTTGAGTGTGTCTGTAGCTTTGGAACACTAGGATCAAAACTGAGGCTTCTCCAAAATGCTACTTCTACCATCTTTCATGTGTGTTCTTCAAAACCAAAACACTAAAACATGCTACTTGTTAGGTATAAATGACAAAATAGTAACTCAACCTTTATATTGACATAAATGAGATAAAGTGTCTATTTTCATGCACAATTAGCTAAAAGTCTATGATTTTCATAAGTTTATATCCTTAGAGAGATGAAATGAAGAAAAATCCATGTTAATAATTGGTCATATTTTGGGCTTATCACTAATGAGTGTACAAATTTTATAGGGGTGTATACAAAGTATTATAATTATATTTGTACACAACTTCACATGTTGAGGTTACACATGAATGACATAAATACCAGGGTTACATAGTTTCATGACAATTGGGAAAACTTTCACATTAACATAACATAATTTATGGGTTTCACACAAGGGTCAAGGCAAACTCATAGGCTCAAACAATAAATTATTATCTCTAATGTCATCATTATCCACCATCATCCTCTATCGTAGCCATAAAATAATATACATATACAAATGTATCATATAGTAATAGCCACAATTACTAAAATCAATAAAACTAAATTCATTTCAAGTATACTAAATAAGGAAAAGTATCAAGAATCCATATAACATATCTGAATAACTAAATACCATGTGTATCATAATTACCTTATTACTATTTCACTTCCTGAAAGTACCCATGCTGAATCTAAGATCTCTATGACTACATAATCAAGGTAAATCACCCTATTCACTGATCCCTTATGAAGTAATCTCTGACTCAAGAAGGTTATAAGTTCTTACTTGATTCAATCTTAATAGCATGTTTTATTTTTCATCATTCTTTTTGTTTTTAGTTTATTAATTCCAATTTCTTTCTTAGATATAACACAAGATAATAAATCCCACAATGATTCTATTAACACGTCAACCTATTTCCTAGATGGATATATGAAACCAAAGATAGATTTCAACAAATACACAAAAGAAAAAAAAAATCCATTCTTACTTAGTCTCAAAACAGGTTAAATAGTTTAGAAATCATCATAAAGTGGCATAAAGTCATGAACATAGACAAATTGGGTTTACATAAGGTATTTGCATGGCCAGAACGACCCTACAAGTCATAAACTCCTCAAGGAGCAATAATCATACAATCTGGTAATGTCTTATAAAAATTAAAAAAATGACTATATTAAAACAACATGATAAGTTACTAACTAGGCCTTTCAAATAAGCATATAGTATCTTAATAAATGATAATTTATTAACACTACTAAGAGATAGATTTTAACTATTCACTTAGTAACATTCCATTAATTGGACAAGTATATAATAGACCTATTATTACCACCTTTACCTTAACACTGTAAAGTTATTTAAAATTCAAATTAGGCTAAGTTGCATGACATCAAACTTAGGTCAAAGAATAATCAATTCAAGAGATATAATATATAATATCACCTCACAACTAATGATATGTAAACCAGATTTATCTTTTAGATAAATCAAATATATTTTAAAAATTGGATGCTGAAACTCTCAATTCCTTAAGTGAAATGGAATTTGTTGAAAAATTTTCAATTTTATGATTACATAAAAATAGGAAATGGATTTAATATTCAAGAATCAAACTTGAGTGAATAATAACTCAAGAATTGTGATTCTGTATTCAACTCCCTATTTTTGTGATGTTTTTATAACTTTTCATAGTATCCTTAATGTCTCATTAATTCATTTTAAAACTGAATTATAAACTAAAACTCATAAATAATTAAAAAGAAAGCTGATACCAAAACTTGATAAATGAGTTCACCTAATTGGGCTATGTCTCCAGGTTCATAATCATGAACTGATCCATTATAAATGATGCAAATATAATAATTCAAACTTACATCTCAATGTGGATTTAGAATCTAAAAATAGTGCTGAAACTGACTTTGAAGACTCTACAATTCATTCCCTTGAAGTCTATAGCACCTCCTTATCCTCTGCGTACATTCGAGCATGCTTCTCCATTAATATTAAATGCCAACTCCTATAAAATAGGCATGATACTGATTAAAAAGTGTTCTCTACCTTCAAATAGACCTTTAACTCTTTAAGTCATCCCTGTAATAACAATATAAATCTCCTATGGCTAGAGACCTTATAAAATATGAGTAATAAAAGATTACAGTCTTGTACTATGTGCCTTTAAGAATATAATCACACATATTCATGTGTCTTTTATTGTCATGGTACAGTGGCTAAAGACTCACCTTTTTATACCATGGGTCAAAGGTTTGAATCGCATGGATTTTGCTAGTAGCTACAAGGTTGAGGCATAATCCACCCATAATTGGGATTTTATCATACCCCTCTTACCTATGGGCTTTGTTCTACATGTATGTATATTTGCACCTCTTGGATGATGATTTTCCCTAGATCGATGTTGAATCACCAAAATGACTTGGGATATGCACCTTCACTTATACGTCATGGATTTAAAATCCCTTAATAGGCATCCATCCTCTTTGGGTCTGCATGTACAAATACCTACAATAGATTAATATCCACCTTAGCTCAGGTCTATAAACAAATATACAGTCATGTATTAATATTTTTTGCCCATGGTCTTTCAAATAGGTGAAGATGTCCATAAAATAACTACATTAATCTCATAGGCTTGGCACTCTGACTCGAACTCTATCAATAGAAGAAATTTCATTCGCTCATGGCTTAATAAGCCTTCAAACAATTGGCAATCTTCTTCCTCATTTGGGTTTGTGTTTTTTCAAAATATATTATAGTCATCCATGGCTCAAAGGCCAAAATAGATGTGTTTTCCTTGCGAATAAATATCCCTCACTTGTGGATTAAAAATCTCTCAAAATAGACACACACACACACACACACACACACACAGAGAGAGGAGAGAGAGAGAGAGAGAGAGAGAGAGAGAGAGAGAGAGAGAGAGAGAGAGAGAGAGAGAGAGAGAGAGAGAGAGAGAGAGAGAGAGAGAGAGAGAGAGAGAGAGAGAGAGAGAGAGAGAGAGAGAGAGAGATATGTATGTATGTATGTATTTACTCTATTCACCATTGTTATTGATTGGTACAATGGATTTTACCAAATATAAAACCCCATTGTATAGGCTCTACCTACGTGTTTACCTCCCAAATGTTCATGGTCGAAAGGCCTTATCAAATTGGCATATGAACCTGCCATGCTCAAGCTCTACCTCTTCAAACTTGACCCTACCTCCACTCAAATGAAAGTCACCCATTCATATTTCAAAATGTGTATGGCCTTCTCCAAATAGGCATAAAGCTAACTATATTTTCTCATACTCGTCCACCACTGTGAGCTTCCTCTTCCATGGCTGAAAATGTAATGTTCTTCATGGTCCAAAAGGCCATGCCTAAAATGGAAGAAGAACATCCACCCACTACATTCAGAGCCTGTGTGTTCCAAATACCACACACACTTTGTAAATGGTTCACCCTTTAATCTCAACAATGGATTTATTTTAAATTATTTTATCCCACATTTGTCATAGATAAGCTCACTAAAAGCTTTAAATAGCCTGGAGCATCTAATGTAACTTTTGGCTTCGACCACGTATCTTGCCCTTCATTTTTTTGGTGATGTAACTAGGATATGAACTTGTTTTGGATGGTTGTTAAGCCAAGTGTGAGTTGGGATGGTGAGTTTCATACATTGAAATCAGCATATAACATGCATGACTTGGAAAATAGAAAGGATGTGCTAACATAATAACATAAAGTGGTGATAGGTCATGTGGTGGTCTGAGAACCCACCGCATGGACCTTTCTAAATGCTCCTCATCCTACCACTTATCAATATGAGATGCACCAACATAATATGGTATAAAACTATAATGTAATTTGGAAATATTAAAATTACACTAATATACCACAGTGGTAGTAACCCCTTCTGAAACAAGAGTGGACCCCACCAGTTACGATCTCCATATCTAGCCTTTTGCTACTACAACTGATGAATATTGGTGAACTAAAAATCCTCTAGATCAAACCTTCTCATAAAGAGGCTTTTGGTCTCCAAAAGTCCCAATAATCCAACTAACCCAAAAGATCTCTATAAAAAAAAATTCTTTGCCATTGACAATTTCCATGTACTGATTCCAAACATACACGAGCCAAAAATAGCATATGAAAGAGTTCTAAAGTCAATCTATCAAAATGATGCAATATAACTCCATTTATAAAATATCAATGAAATAAGATGTTATAATACATCCCTACAAGAAGTCAACTATCCAACTAAAACTATAACCTGATTATGGAGAGTAACATAAACTCTTTATACATTCTACCAACATGACCTATTTCTCAAAATAGTCATAGCACTAATGGATTATCTTAACCCCTTTATTGCATGAAGGCTATAGTGTTATCCTTGTTATCAACATCACACAAGGGAAATCAAAATGTGCTACATACCCCTATAGGACTTGAACAAATTACAACACTAGTATACTTATATTTATAAATGTTGCCCATCTATGTGTCTTTAAAAGTACATCTACATGACATGCATGAGAAACATACATGTGAATGTACAAATGTATATATTTTTTTTAATACACACATTTTCCCAAGATACAGTGGGACTTAAATGTATCTATAAAGTATAAAAATGTGCAATGAATTTGCCTCTCCTAAGGTTATAATTGCACAATTCACAAATAAGAGTTTCTTTACAAATTTATAAACTCTGCAAATATCTGGAAGAAAAATATCATATAAAGGTGAATAGAAAACCAATAATTTTAAACCTATCTCGAGGTTTATTCACCATTTGACTGCTCCTTGATTCATACCTCCACACTCATCCAAACTGAGTTAGTTTACCAAAATGGATTACAATGGAAAACTGAAATAGAAGATAGTAAAAATATCCTTCCAAACACAACTTTATCAAAAATTCCTTCCTTAGATTTAATAATTAGGAATTACCTAAAAATAATGTTTGAAGTGAAACTTAAGCATGATGATCAATACCATATATATGCTTTATCAAAACTATTCAAGTAAACCATTTTATCTATAAGGGTTGTTCCCCCATCATGGTTTCCAATAACTAAATAGAAGGTTTCATATTTTATAAAACTCTATCTTACTAAGAGTTAGATGTTCCATTTTAATTTTTAAAAGGATTTCAAAACAATTTAAAATCAAAGTATATCTTACTTCCAAAACAACCCACACAAAGGCCATCTGAAATCAAGGATTCAAACCAAAAATTGTGCCACATAGTTACATTGAAAATAACTCATACCACTTTGAGAACTGTGAAGTGCATCTATTGAGAAATGGTTGACATATTGTTGGTGTTTAAACAAATTCCTATTTACTTCCTGTAACTCTTTAACAAGGATGTTAAATATAAACCAATTTGTGAAACAAGTAAAAACTCAATCCATAAAGTGCAAAAACCTATTCATTCCTGAACAATGCCTTGTTTTCCATTTCCATATCCTACCATAGAACGGGTATTTTCACTTATTCCTATAATCAAGGACATATGCATCCATAATATGATTAGTAATCCAAAAATAAAATCTACAAAACTAGCTATCAAAGACCAAAATATTATGTCAATACCAATATGAAATTAGATTAATATCATATCTACGTCTGCCCTCTGTGTAAGAATAGTAATAGGATTGTAACTGATTTATGTTGAATGTGCATCACTAAAAATGCCTTGAATTTTATCTGAATGCATCCCAAGATAGAAATATCAATCCTCTCTCAACACCTTCTCATACCTTCAAGTGACAATGTGCTATGCTCTTCATTCATGTTGATCTTGCAAGACTAGCAATTTCAGAACCTTGGATGTTATAAGCTTGTCTTCTTCCAGAAAATTGGAACACCTTCCAATTTTCCTTTGCACTAGCCTTCCTGCATGGTCAAATCAAATAAAAGAATACAAATCAAGAATCTCATATCTAAAAACTTTAAAGATGAA
The DNA here is from genome assembly GCA_037957365.1 of Torreya grandis. NCBI lineage: Eukaryota > Viridiplantae > Streptophyta > Pinopsida > Cupressales > Taxaceae > Torreya > Torreya grandis. Next base: position 2,638,194 of record JARHVA010000800.1, read on the forward strand.
ATATATCAACAACTAAAGCAAGTCCTGTATCAACTTGTTCTGATACCAAATTTGATATGTAATCAAGGTTTATCTTTTAGATAAATCAAATAGATTTTAAAAATTGGATACTAAAACTCTCAATTTATTAAGTGAAATGGATTTGGTTACAAAATTCTCAATTTTTTGATTAAAAAAATAAAAAATGGATTTAATATTCAAGAATCAAACCTGAGTAAATAATAACTCAAGAATTGTGATCCTACATTCAACTCCTTGTTTTTGTGTTATTTTTATAACTTTTCATAATATTATTAATGTCTCATTAATTCATTTATGAAATTAAATTATAAATTGAAACCCATAAATAACCTAAAGAAAAGTTGACACCAAAACTTGGTAACAAAGTTCACCCATTTGGGTTATGTCTCTGGGTTTGTAATCACGAACCGATTGTTTATGTCAAAATTTTCACTTTTATGACTAAGAATAAATAAAGAGATAAAAGTTACAAAAAAGGGTAAAATAGATAGGTTAAAAAAATCTGTTAAAAATACGCACGTGAATTAGACAAAGTGGAGAACTCTTCTTTAGCAAGGGAAAGATGACCTATATAAGAAAGCACTCAAAGCACACTTATTTTTTAGACAAGGAGGAAGGGTGGATTACCTAGCTGGTGCTAGATCCAAGAAAGCATGAGCTATCTATGGAGGTTGTAAATCCACTCTTTGATACAAGTTAATGCTGAAAGAAAAGAAAAGAAAAGAAAGTTGCATACATGAAAGTAACAGAAATGAATACTTTGAAAATGTAAGCTAGAGATTTAATAAACTAAAAAAAGAGATGATAATTTACTAAATGAATGTTTTGTTCTATTCTAGTTTAGCTTGGTACAAAAAAAGGGAAAATAAGGTCTAGTCAAGGGTGTGGTTAAATGGTAGAAAGATGATTGTCTTGAGTCAGAGGGATAACCATCGATGATTATGGGTAATCATTTCCGGTTATGTGTAACAATCGATGGTTACTTGATGGGATTGGGAATGCTCAGAATGTACATGGGAATGCTTAGATTTGGTACAACTGAGGATACACATTTTTTCAAGATTTGGTAATGATAGGATGAAAGGGCGAAGGGTCTAAAGTAACTAAAATGAGATGGGAAGGGTGTAAGGAGGAGGATCTTAATAGAGATATCCAAGTAGAATGAATAAAGACAAATGAATAGCTTAATTAATCTAAAATGATTTTGATAACATAACAATATGTAAAAGAGAGCTAGATTAAATTTTCCAAAGGTTTAAGTTGGTGGTTGTTAAAGAAACTCATGTGAAAAATATTCAAATGCCTGGAAGACTAAAGTACCTATATGAAGATAGCCTAAATGTAGAATTTGGATATGTATTTGTGGATCTGCCTCTCTTCTTGCTCACTTCCTTTTATAAGCAAAAGATGATAGAATAAGAAGGATAAGGATGATGAGTAACGAGGTATTGGTGATGTTTTAGAAGATGGATCAGGTGAAAACTATTAAATCTGTGCCTGATTACCTTAGGAATAGTTGGTGATGGGTTACCAGCTTGAGGACCTAACCGCCGATCATTAGGGTAACTATCAATGGTTACCTTTAACTATCATCGATCGAGGAGCTGAGTAGAAGTAGGTTTGAAGAGGGTTAAAGGGTGGAAAAGGGTGTTAGCTAGAAAAAGTGAGTTGAGTTAGCTAAGTTTAGCTAACCTTGACTCAAGATGAGTCAGGATAAGTTAGATGAATGGGTTAGATAAAAATAGGTCATTTTGATGCTCTAAGTGTAAAAGGGATGATCAAGGCACTTTGATGACTAAAATTGAGTGTGTAGTTTTCTGGTGTCTACATTTTTCCCTTTTTTGTTATGTGTCTTGTATCTGCAAGCTGCAAAACAAAAATAGATCATGCATTTGAAGGTTGGTTGAAAGTCAATTTGACCCAAGTATGGGAGGAGTTCCCCTTCAAACTAGGAGATGATGAGGAAAAACTGAATCAGGTCAGGGTTTGATGAATGGTTTATGGTTAGTCACAAAGGTGGGTGACTAAAGGGTGGTTCAAATTTGGGCATTTATAACACAAATATACACACAAGATGCGACAAAGATGGGATATCCAAGATCATGCAAAGACTAAGGATGCCAATGTTGATAAAAATAAGCTCAGCATTGAGAAAATAGGTGACCAATGGACCACATGATCATATTATGATGGCTATGTACACTTGTTAGCCTTCTAAGCAAAATGGATCAGTGTCTATGGGGGTATCCAAATTTAGAAGTGATCTCATGTGTGGGTATCTAAAATCATAAGTGATCCCGTAGAGGACTCTAATGTTTTGGTCATGTACTAAGTGTAAAATGTTCAAATTTTTGAATGGTCAACATGGAAAAGTCAGTCGATACGGTAAAAAAAACCACAACAAAGTCATCACAAAAGATGTGAATGGTTTGGGCCAAAATGGTCAACGTTGAGATGGATGTGTTGTAATGGTTCAAGGATAATGTTCAATGGTTGATAGTTGAAAAAAAAGGGATGGCCAAGTTAACTCTAGATGCACTAGGCAAATGACCACTGGCTACATAGATTTGTGCACATAGTATCTAACAAAAATTTCAGGCCAAATGTAGTTCTAGTAATGGGATAGTGACGTGGAGAAAGTGATCTCCAAATGGTTATAAAAAGTGGAAAGATAATCTCCAAATGGTTGATAGCCAAAATTGGGTAGAAAGATAATGATCAATGGTTAGGTGAAAGGTATGTTGGAAAAGGGGTGGTCGAGCTGACTCCATATGCACTAGGTAAATGGATGCTACCTACATAGTTTTGTGGACATAGGATCTAACAGAAACTTTAGGCCGTATGTAGTTCTCCCAAGTGGGAAAGATGGAGAAATCATGTATCCTAAAAGGTCAGAAAAGGATGGAGAAATGATATCTCCAAATGGTAGATGGTAAAAGGTGGGTATAAAGATAATGATTAATGGTTGGGTGAAAGGTATGTTATAAAGAGGGTGATCGAGTTGACTCTAGATGCACTAGGCAAGTGGACATTACCTATATAATTCTGTGGACATAAGATCCAACATAAACTTCAGGACATATGTAGTTCTGATTCTAATTGGATGATTGTTAAAAGAGGAAGGAAGAAGGAGAAGAATAATCTCCAAAAATCTTGGGGAAGGAAATTCCCCAAATAGATCAAGGTGGTTTTCAAATGATTTTCCCCAATTTGACATACCACATGGTCTAGGTTTGGTTAAAGGTAGTATTGGTTCCAATTGAATAAAGTGGGTTGATAAAGAAGTGGAGAGTAATACTCTCCAAGAACTAAGTGATGGAGAAGGAATCTCCAAGATAGAGGCCTTGTTTGGTTTGGGGATTGGTTGAATGTTAGTATATGAAAGTAAATGTGGATCAAAGAGAGGTGGTGTCAAATGGTTGTGTTAGGTCAAAGAAGGTGATTCAAAAAAGAGTGGAAAAAGTATGCTCCAAAATGTGAGGGAAAGAAGGAACATGGAATCTCGAAGATAGTGTTCATTGATCAATTAATTTGATAGGTCAAAGGTTGTGTTATGCAAGGTGGGAACATCATGAGACATATGTCTATATGAACCCACAATAGAAAAAAAAAGGGAAGAGTATGATGCCTTTTCAAATAGGGGTGGAGAAAGAGTATTTTCCCACAATTGGTTGGGCGAAGGAGGAAGGAAAGATAATTCCCTCCAAAAGTGTTGGGTCAAAAGGTTGATGGTTAATGGTAGATGGGGAAATGGAAATATCCATAGGGTTAGGGAGATTGTGACTCCCAAATAGGCATGAAGAGAGGATTATCTCTAAATTATTCAAAGTTGGGTGGATTCCAAATAGGTTGCCCCAATTGGATATACCACATTTTGGATTTGGGGGAAATATTTGATAAGTAGTTAATTGGATGGATTGGTTATAATGTTTGAAGAGGGGAAATCCATGACTTCCTAAGTATTCATGAAAGTATAAGGAGGAAGAAGAGAAGCTCTGATTGACAAAGACCATGAGGGAAAGATGGGTGAGTTTATGACCATAAAACTCATATCATGTTTTTGCTTTGCTTATTTGTTCGATGGTTAAGGAAGGTATCTTGATCACATGGTGTCAAGTAAGCTTAAATCCCTTGATTTATGGAGGACAAAAGAGGAAATGGATAAAAAGTAGTGGGTGAGAGGTAGAGGGTGATAGGTAATGGGAGACCTTATTATGGGGATGGCTTGCCCCTTCTCTAGGTGACCTAAGATCCATGATAGACAAGTCCATGTCATGTGCTAGATGTAGAATGATCGATGTGGAAAGTCTACTAATGATGTAAAAAAAAGAGGGAAAACTAAGTGTAGCTTTCTTGAGAATTCTTGTATTGCTTTTGAGAAAGGGTCTATTTTGCCTCTTTGCTCTTGCTTTTGAGAAGTTTGTGAAGCCGATCAGTGCGGGAAGCTTCAAATGACTACTTTTAATTTGTTTGACTTAGCCATCCTTTGAGGGAGTGGTCTAAGTTTATTATTTGTTCAAGTTTGATATCTAACCTTTGAGGGAGTAGTCTATTATTTAAACAAGCTAGATATGGGGCAACTATCCTTAAAGGGATCAGTCTACGAATGCTGGAAATAGTTTGTGATCCAAAATATTATTTTGGTATCCCAAATGGAAGAAATGCTATTTTTTTATACATGGACAATTATATGTAGGTCTAGAGGTTTTAATTTATGGAGGTGAAGCCATAACACAAGGAGGTCAAATAAGGATGAATGGTGAAAATGGTTTAAGAAATGATGATCATGGGATTCCATCTAAAAAGGGATGAAAAGTATCCATGAGGATCATGCCATGGGTAGAGCCGTGGTATCTATACTTAGGATTAGGTAAAGTTTTGTGACAGATAATCACATGATCCTATTTTAATTAGTTGTCCTTAAAGGGAAGGGGATGAAGGTGATAAGAAATAAGGGATGAGCTTAAGTTAGACACCAAGGTGACAAGGAAATTGGTTAATCTAAGAACAAACGTGTAAAGGAAAAATCACTTGAGGAGGTTGAGGTTTTGTATGCCCCAAATCCATGCTTTTAGAAATGGTTGATGTCCATTAAGAGAGTGGATGTCCCCCAACTACTTTTTGACACTTAGTTAGGCATGGAAGGGATTGAGATGGGAAAAAGAGGTGAAGTTGGATTGCTGATATCTTGGTGGAGAAAGTGATTTTCAAAAAGGTTGAGGAGAAAATGAATCCCAATGGTTAGGTTAATGGTGTCAAAATGGGTTGCCCCAATTTGATGTACCATATGGTAGAAGGGAAGGAGAAATCTTACCTCTGAATGGGTAGATAAAGCAGGGAAAGGTGACCTCAAAATAGGTTGGTACATAAGGAGAAAAGTAATCTCCAAATGGTAGGGAGAGGGTGACTCCCAAGTTGGTAGGGAAATTAACTCCCTTGAATCAAAGGTGGGGAAAGCAATTCCCCTAAATGGGTTTGGGTTGGTAGGGTGAAGGAAAGAATAACTCAAAAAAGGAGGGGAAAGTAAGTCCCCAAAATGGTTCGATTTGGTAGGGTGAAGGAGAAAGGAACTCCAGAAAAAGGAGGGGAAAGTAAATCCCCCAAATGGTTTAGTTTGGTAGGGTAAAGGAGAAAGGAAATCCAAATGGTCAAAGGTCAGTTGGTTAATAGGTTTAGATAATATGTTGGGTTAATTGGTTAAGGTATGGTTAGCTAATTAATAAATGGTCCAAGCCTTATAGAGGGAAAGTTTCCCCTAGTTTGCTCCTTCCATGGGTGGTCAAAGATGGGGAAAAGATCTCGAAGAGGAAGTGTGGGTTAATACAAATATTGAGGAGGGGTGAGGATGAATTCCTCCATCTCCAAAAGGGGGTGTTAGTGGCTAGTTTTTAGTGGTTAACTGGTTCAAGTTAAGGGTGGCAGTTCAAGTGGAATTTCTTCTATAGCTCCAAGGCTAGGAAAATGAGGCTAGACTAGGTCTAGGTAGGCAAGGGTAGGTTTGATGGGTTGAACTTGGTATTGGTTGTTAGGTAGGTTGGTTATGATTGAGTTAAAAGGTATGTAGATGAGTATTGATTGATTAGGTGTAAGGATTGGTTTGATGGGTTGGAAGAAGTAGAATAAATAGTTCATGCGGTGTGTTGGTTGGGTTGGTTTGAAAGTTAATGTTGAGTAAGGTAAGGTGGAGAAAATGATTGTGGGTAAAGTTTGATAAATGTCAAGTTTGGCTTGGTTAATGGTTGATAAGGTTAGGTTTATGTAAGGGGAGATAGGGTTGATGCTTGTTAAGGTAGGTTCATTAGAAGTGAGTGAAAAATATTGGTGGGTTGGTTCCCCATAAGTGAGAGAGATAGATTAGTCGATGGGGTCCCCATAAGTGAGGAGAAAAGGTTGATTAGTTGATTTGATCATTTGAAAGAGGTAATATAAATGAATTGGTTTTCTTATTGGTTGGGTTAATTTTAGAGGTGATGTTAGATGGATAATGATAGGTAAGTTAGATCGATGAGAATTTTGGTTGGGTCAATGGTTTACAAGGTTGAGTTGAAGATTGGTAAGGAAGATTCCCCATAAGAGGGAGAAGAAGATTGGTTGGTGGATTCCACATGAGTGAAAGAAAATGGTTGATTGGTTGGTTTGATGTAGGTGAGTGAAAAAGATAGGTTGGTTAGTTCCATGTAAGTGATTTCAGAGGAAAGTGGAGAAGTTTCCACTTGGTTGGTAAGTGGTTAGGTTTAAGGTTGAATTATGGATTCTTTAGTTTAAATTATGGATCATAGGTTTCCTCAACAAAGAGTGAAAGAAGAGGTTGAATGATTGATTGATTGAATATATTCAAGGCTAGATCATGGGGAATGTGGAGAATTCCTTTTGAGACCTCCTTGTGATAGATGAGGTTTTGGATGAGCCTCCTAAAGGAGCCACATCTATCAATTTTAGGTCCATTGGTGCAATTATAGGGGAAAAATTCATTCTCTCTAAACCAAATTGGCTTTGAAAGAGAATTTTTGATGGGATTGATTGGAGGGAGGTTGATGGAAGAAGCCTCCAAGAGTTTATCAAAGATGGATGACTAAGATTCCCTAAGCGAAGTGTATCTCTTAGAAGGAGGGTACACCAATGACTCTTAAGGTGAAGAGTTAGTTGGTTGGTTTGATGAAATTGATTGGTTGAATAAATTGGGTTGGAATGAGGAATTGGGTTGGGTTGATTGGGTTGAGAAGGTAGATTGGTTGAATATGTTTAATTGAGTTGAAGGGTTTGATTGAATGGAGAGGTCAGGTTGAGAGTAAAGAAGATATCCCAAGTCTTGATGTTGGGATAAAGAAGACTTCTCCAAAATGGGTTGGGGTGTTTGACATGATGGTTAGGGTATGTGTCTCAATGGTTGATGGGGTTGAATAGTCTGAAGTTGGGTTTGGTTAGGATAATTGTCAAATTGGTGTTGAGGGGTTGTTAGTTGAATATGAGAAGGGTAAAATGGTTGTTGATGAGTGGTTGAAAGGTTGCAGTTGAAGTTTTATTGATGATAGGTGAGATTAGATGGGTCATGGGTAACATAAATGACTGATTTCTTTTTGTTAAGCCGGTTCCATAATATTGTAACTAGCTCAGGTGGCAGTTGAAGTTTTTTTGGTTGGTTGGGGGTGAAATTTGATGAGTAATTAATAGAATTGGATTAGTTGTGGGTAATATTGGGTTGGGATTTATTGGTGAAGTGACCAACATGATCCTAATTTTGAAGTGGAAAAGGTCCCCATAAAGTGGTGTTAGGGGATTGGAGTGAAGGGAGAGTAGGGTGATCAAAGGTTTGATGAGGTTGAGGGGGTTCAGATGTGGGTTGAAATGAGTAACCCAAAGATGGGTTATGTTGAAATGGTTGAGGTTGGGTTTGGCTAAAATAAGGGTCAAGTGATTGAGGTTAAAAGTGTTGATGAGTTGTGTGTTGGTAGAGGTAATGGTTAGATGGTTGTTGAGAAATGAGATGGGGTTGGTCATAGGTAAGATCAAAAGCACAAGTGGCTCATGATGCAAAATATCACACTAAGGTGGGTTGATTGTTCTCTATGACCAGTAAATTTAAGATCTCTAGGAGAGAAGATAGGAGGGTTCTCTACTGAACAAAGCACATGGAGACAAGATCGATAAAGATAAGATAATGGAAAGTAAGTTTATTATAACTCACACAAAGAGAAGACAAGAAGAAAGCAAAGCAATCAAAGCATATACTAAAATTGCATTTAAACATAGGATTCATTTTAATCTCACTTTTGGTTTATGCCTTAGGTTGTGAAAGAGTGTTAGAAGCCTTGGCTTGTAGAGAGGGTGCTAGAAGAGAAGTCTAAGGTTGGTTTCAGGTTTGTTATGTTTCTCAAAGAAAATATATACTAAAAACAAGTATGTGGCTTGCTTCCCTCACTTCATGAACTTGAAGTCAAGTCTGGGTGCTTAACTGATATATCATTTTTAGATTTTATACTCAGTCAGAGAACTGAGTTGGTCCTCCTCTTGGCAATGACCTTCAAGTAGGATCGACAGAAAGGGTAAGGTGATCTTCTAGGTGATGAAATTATAGTCGGGATTTGTCTTAGGTATGTTATGATGTTTAGATTGTGATGTGGTTTGGTTTGTGTAATATAAGTGATCTAAGGTTCAATTATGTTGCCTTTAATTAAACTATGTGAGCTAATTAAGACAAGCAAACCAATGGATGCAGAGATTTATTTTATACCCAAAATAAATTTTTAGATTTCATTTGATGAGCATACAATAAAGAAGAAATGAAACTAGGCCCCACAACAACAAGAAAGGGAACTAGGGTCCCACCAGGCATACCAAAATGTTTATGTTAGAATTTTCACTTTTATGACTAAGAAGAAATAAAGAGATAAAATCTACAGAAAAAGGTAAAATAGATATGGTAGAAAAACTTGGTAGAAATACGTGCATGAATCAAATGAAGTGGAGAAATCTTCTTTGGCTAGGGGAAGATGACCTACATAAGAAAGCACTCAAAGCAAGTTTGTTTGTTAGACAAGGAGGAAGGGTGGATTGTTTAGTTGGTGCTAGATCCAAGAAAGCATGAGCTATCTATGGAGGTTGTCAATCCACTCTCTGATAAGAGTTAATGTTGAAAGAAAAGAAAGGAAAGTTTCATACATGAAAGTAACATAAATGAATACTTTGACAATGTAACCTAAAGATCTAATAAACTAACAAAAGAGATGCTAATTTACTAAATAAATGTTCTATTCTAGTCTAGTCTATTCTAGTTTGGCCTAGTTTAGAAAAAGAGAAAATAGGGTCTGGTCAAGGGTATGGTTAAATGGTATAAAGATGAGGCTCTTGGGTTAGAGGAATAAGTGTTGATGGTTATGGGTAACCATCATCAGTTAGGGGTAACCATTGGTAGTTACCTGATGGGATTGGGAATGCTTAGAACATACATGGGAATGCTCAGATATGGTACAACTGAGGGTACAAGTTTGTTCAAGATTTGTTAATGATAGGATGAAAGGGTAAAGGGTCCAAAGTAATTGAAATGAGATGGGAAGGGTGTATGGAGGAGGAGATAGAGATATCTACATAGAATGAAGAAAGACAAATGAGTAGATTACTTGATCTAAAATGATTTTAGTAGCATAACAGTATGTAAAGGAGAGCTATAAGAAATTCACTAGAGGTTTAGGTTAGTGGCTATTGGAAAAACCTATGTGAAGAATCTTCAAATGCCTAGAAGACTTGAGTACCTATATGAAGATAGCCTAAATGTAAAATTTGGATATGTATTTGTGGACCCCCTCTCTTATTGCTCACTTCTTTTTATAAGCAAAAGGTGATGGAGTAAAAAGGATAAGGATGATGAGTAATGAGGTGTTGGTGATGTGTTAGAACATGGATTAGGCATATACTATTAAATTTGTGCCTAATTACCTTAGGAATAGCTAGTGATGGGTTACCATCTTAGGGACCTAACTATCGATAGTTAGGGTAACCATATATGGTTACCTTTAACCATCGCTAGTTGAGGAGTCGAGTACAAGTAGGTTGAGAGGGTCAAAGGGTGAAAAAGGGTGTTAGCTAGAAAAAGTGAGTTGAGTTGGCTAAGTTTTGCTAACCTGGACTCAAGGTGAGTTGGGATAAGTTAGATGAATGGGTTAGATAAAAATAGGTCATTTTGATGCTTTAAGTGTAAAAGGGATGATCAAGGCACTTTGATGACTATAAATGAGTGTGTAGTTTTCTAATGTCTACATTGATCCATTATAAATGATGCAAATATAATAATTTAAACTTACATCTCAATGTGGATTTAGAATATGAAAATAGTGTTGAAACTGACTTTGAAGAATCTATAATTCATCTCCTAAAAGTCCTTAGCACTTCTTTATCCTCTACATACATTCGGGCATGCTTCTTCATTAAGAGTAAATGTCAACTCCTATAAAATGGGCATGATATTAATTAAGGAGTGTTCTCTACCTATTAATAGACCTTAAAATTCCTCAAGTCATCCCTACAATAACTATATTACTCTCTTATGGCTAGAGGCCTTATAAAATAGGAGTAATAAAATATTATAGTCCCATATTGTGTGCTTTTAAGAATATAATCACACATATTCATGTATCTTTTATTGTCAAAGTACAATGACTAAAAGAATCATCCTTTTATATCATGGGTTGAATGTTCGAATCCCATGGATTTTGCTAGTAGCTAAAAGGTCAAGGCATAATCCACCCACGATCGGGCCCGTATCATACCCTTCTTACTTATGGGCTCAGTTTTGCATGTATATATATTTACACCTCTTGGATGATGATTTTCCCCAAATCAATCATGAATCACCTAAATGGCTCAGGCTCTACACCTTCACTTATACGCCATGGCTTCATAATCCCTCAATAGGCATCCATCCTCTTTGGGTATGCATATAAACCCTTGCAATAGATTAATATCCACCTCGGCTCAAGTCTGTGAACAAATATACAGTCATGTATTTATAGTGTTTGCTTGTGGCCTTTCAAATAGGCAAAGACATCCACAAAATAACCACATTAATCTCATAGGCTTAGCTCTCTGACTCAAACTCTACCAACAGAAGAAATTTCATTTGCTCATGGCCTAATAAGCCTTCAAACAATTGTCAATCTTCTTCCTCACTTGGGTCTGTCCTTTTTCAAAATATATTACAGTTGTCCATGGAACAAAGGCCAAAATAGACATGTTTTCCATGCAAATAAATATTTCTCACCTATGGATTAAAATCCTCTCAAAATAGATGTAGATATATATATTCTTCCATTCACCATTGTTACTAACTAATATAATGACGTTTACCAAATAGAGAACCCCATTGTACAAGCTCACACTGTGTGCCTGCATCCCAAGTGTTCATGGTCGAAAGGCCTTATAAAATTGGCATATTAACCTACCATGATCGAGCTCTACCTCTTCAGGCTCAACCTTGCCTCTACACAAATGCAAGTCACCCATTCATACTACAAAATGCATATGGTCTCCTCCAAATAGGCACAAAGCTAACTATATATTATCATAATCATCCACCACTATGAGCTTCCTCTTCCATGACCAAATGTGTAATGTTCTTCATGGTCCAAAATTCCATGCCCAAAATGGAAGAATAACATCCACCCACTACATTCAAAGCCTGTGTGTTCTAAATACCACACACAATTTGCAAACGGTTCACCCTCTAATCTCAGCAATAGATTTATTTTAAGGTATTTTATCCCACATTCACTAGAGATAAGCTCATTAAATGCTTTAAATACCTTGGAGCCTATCATGTAACTTGTGGCTTCAACCATGTATATCACCCTTAATTTTGTTTGGCAATGCAACCAAGATATGAACTAAGTTTGGATGGTTGTTAAGCCATGTGGGAGTTGAGATGATGAGTTGCATACATTGAACTTAGCATATAGCATGCATGACTTGTAAAATAGAAAAGATGTGTTAGAATAATAACATAAAGTGGTGGAAAGCCATGGGGTGGCTTGAGGACCCACCACATGGACCTTTACAAATGCTCCTCATCCTGCCACTTGTCAACATGAGATGCACTAACATAATATGGTATACAACTATAGTGTAATTTTAAAATATTAAAATTACACTAATATACCATGGTGGTCGGATCCCTTTCTAAAAGAAGAGGGGAACCCACTGGTTACAATCTCTATAGCTAGCTTTTCGCTACTATGACTGATGAAAATTGGTGAACTAAAAATCCTTCAAATCAATTAATCTTAGATATAAACATGTATTATAAACCTTATATGTCTTACTAATTTACTTATACAAACCAATAACCACTACATACCATTAATATTTATCACTTCCTCTTCATTAATGATAACACTATAATCTCTATACCTCATGAACAATATAATAGTAGATAAGAGAAAAAAACTCAAGAATTATAATCATACCATAATGAAAACTTGAAGAATCTGAATCTTATAGTCTCCCTCTAAAACATGTTTAGTTAATTTATGGTAGAATAATTAGAGAATGCAATAAGATATGGAAAAAATATCTCACAATACACCTATAGAAATTACAGTCACAAACAATAATTAAAATACACTACCATGTATAAGTAATTATATATCACACAATAGGTATTAAACAAAAAAATATCTTGGAGTAAAAACATGCCAACAAAGTCACCAATGCAAAACTCATGGGGACTTTACTTAATCTCTAACCACATGATCTATAATTCAACTTACGATCTCAACTCACTATGAGTACAATCAAACAAAGAAATATTGTAATGTTAAGTTTCACAACTTCATCATGAATACCAACCACAATCCCCAGAGTTATTGGTGTTGAACCTAGTCTCTGATATCAAAATGTAATGCCCAAAATTTTACCTCAAGAAAACTCAAACAAAACCCTTAAAACACTACAATTTTTTTTTGTATCTCTGTGTTCACTCAAGTGAACAATTCAACTAACAACCCATCCACATACATGCACACTATAATTGAATTCATATTATAACTCATGCACACTAACAAATCAACCTTAAAGGAATGCACTCACAAAAAAAACATGTCATCTACTACTTTATTACTCACCTTCAATCTCAGAATGTGAGCTTCATCAAGGTGTTCAATAAGCTCACTGCAAGAAAGTTGTGTTGACTATACTAGAATTATTTTTCAACACTAAACTTGACTTCAATATTGAAGGGTTGACAAGTTTAGTTTATACACATTATGTCTACACTCAAGATCATCCCCAATGATAAGAAACACAATCTACCAACAATTTGATGATAAAGAGATACTAAAACTATAGCCTCAAGCACAATAATACTAAGAGAACAACCAAGATCTAATTTCACTCAAACTCTCATATAACCACCGTATAACCTATTGATACGTTAATCAAGGTTAACCATTTTTTTTTATGTAAAAAAACTCAATTCCAAAGGAAAAAAACTTGGCTAGCTCACCTCTTAGACTAATCATTAAATTGCCTATGAAATGGCGATGGCAAAAATACTTCCTTGAGGGAAAAATGATTTCTAAAAATTATTCTACAATATATTAATTATATGATACCACTAGGAACCTACAAAATAACCTACATCAATTTAAATGCTAAAATAACTCAACATTCTAAAAGGGTTTTTACGCTGAAAATTATTCTGCTAAGTAAATTTGAACAAACTAGGTTTGAAAACAGGGTCACTAAAAGTAGTAAAGACATTCGAAAGAACTAAATTTTTTTTTTATATAAATCTAAATGTAAAAAAAACCACTATGAACATTTTATTTTCGATAAGACTAATCTAGTTATTTTTGGCAATCTAGTTTTGAATCAACTTCATAGGCTAAAAAGGGAACATAGGTGCAAAAAGTGGTCAAATGCCTCTGAAATAAGCTCCACCAAAAATCATCAGATTAGGATAAGATAATAAAGGTTATAGGTTCTGATTCACATAAGATAAATGTAGAGCTTAAAATCTTTCATTTCAAGAAAACTCAAGTTTGGGTAATAGTTTAGAGCCTCTCTCTGGACCAATCTAGTTGGTTTTGAAACAAAATTTTTATAATGTGAACTTGCATGAAATATCGTAATAGAGCATGCAATTGCCTAACCATCCACCAAATGATCTCAGAGGTGATGTAACTATCCATGAGATTTATATTATGAAAATTAAATCTCAGATATGATTAAATTAATCTATTAGGATTCCAAAAGATACTTATAAACTCACCATGGTCAACCTACCCAAAATGGTTC